>JASDQU010106140.1:72992-91405 GCA_032191745.1 Picea mariana
GCTCGAGTACCAGAGCATGGTGAACTTTGCGGCTAAGGGTTTAGATGGCTCAATTTCAAGGAAGGTAACACCTTGTAGCATCTCCCAAGAAATGAATGCAATGAGGATCAACAACCAGCTAAAATGGAACTCATAGCCCTGATCCTAAGCTTCACGACAGTCTAGCTTTAACTGGTTGACTAGGTAACTAGCCCAGTTCATTTGTAATCCCTCCATGCATTTTTCGGCTAGGTCAACGACAAACCCTGTGACCTGCGTGGGTCTGTTCTTCCTTACTAGCTTACTAGTGATCAAATGGCAAGCAAGGTGCACTGCACCATTCTGGATGGAGGCTACCTTGTAGCCTCTCGTCCCCTTTTCCACATCACTGTAGGTAGCTTTGATTTTCTGAGCTAGGGCGTGGTCTGCAACCTTCCCTGGATAAAATTCTTGTGGATCTGGTCCATGCATGCTTAATCCAGTGATCCTATGGATCAACGTCAGATCGATGATGATGCGTCTGTCTAGCCACAGATAGCTGCCATGGAAGCATGACAGTAGGAGTTTAACGCACGCGTTAACCTCATGGTGCCTTCCAAAGTAGGGTATTTTCATTACATTTAGAATAGTGGACCTCACGATGTACATAGTCCATGGCTGGGGGACGATCTTTGAGTTCTTCCCCTTTGTCTTGGTAAAATACTTGTGAGGTGCGAGCATGCCATAGCTCTTACGGTCTCCTAGATTGTAGTTGCTGATATTCAAGGTTAGGATTCATTCCAGCTGTGGTTTAACTGTGCATATCCCCTTAGGGAGGTACACGGTAATCAAGGTGTAGTTGAATGATCTGAAAATAGAAGGCTAACTTGTTATGCTATGCAAGCACCCTCCACTTCATTAAAATAAACTTTACAGGACCTTACTTCATGTGTTAAAATATGCAAGATAAACTTATGTGCTAAGTTTTATGCTTCTTCCTTTAAATGTTTATCTATGAGAAATTGTTTTTTTAAATGGTTAAATATGTGCTTTAAATGAAAACACAGCAACATAACTTGCAGCAAATAAACCATCAAACTCAGAACAATCACAACATGATAAAGGAGTTTACCCCCCTCCGGGCTACATCTCCTTGAGCCTCCATAATGGACTTGGCTCTCTGGGATTAATTAGTCAAAAGTTCTTTTACAAGATGCTGCTCAAATCCAATGGAAAAACAGACTGTACCATTGAGATCAAAACACATAAAAACCCCAAAAATGACTAATAGAACTCTGAAAACGGATCATGGCTCATCCGACCATGACCTCCTCTACATGTGGCCATAAGCTTCCCTGAGATTCTCTTTGGCAAAAACACTTGTAAAAGTCCTCAAAAGCCTCTAAAACCTATCCCAATGTGTTCAGAGCACATCAATTAGACAAAAATGATTATTCAATCACATAAAACAAACATAGGCTCACCAAACCATGTCCTCGATCAATGAGGGCTTCAAGCTCCCTGGAGCTTGTTGAAACTTCAATGGTGAAAAAATTGTAGAAGAAGTATTCAAATGGCCTTGATAATAGTGCCAATGGATTCAGGATGTCCAAAAACCCCTAGCTGGGCTTTTACGGCACCTCAATTGGCCAAAAGATGAAGAAGATAGGCCTCCTGCCATTTTCCTCCTTCAAGCTTGCTGTCTCTGGTTCGCCAAAATGCACCCTTGTTGAATGAACCCAACACACACGCCATTTAAGGCGTAAAAACCCGACACCGGGCGCAACCGTGCCAACGGTGCAAACCGTAGGATGGTTAGGGCGCCTCCAGCCCCTAACCGCCTAGCACCTGGGAGTGTGAGGTCCTCCATATGACTTTGCGCATTATAAAAAGGCTAACAATTTGTAGGCAAATAAGGCCATGCCATATGGCGGGTCGTTTGAACCGTTCAAACCGCAATTTCAAAACCCTGCGCACACTTTCGTATGGTCACATGTAATAAAGCACATGACCGGGGGTTCCACTCCGGGGTACCAACGCCCGCGCACATATATATTATAACATGGTCATATAAAAAGTAATACAACCACGGGTCGAGGCTAAGCCCCGGCCCGACCCCTCGCGCCAATATACAATATGTAAATTTAAATACATATAAACTCACATACATAACAAGCATTGACGTGTGGCCCGTTGGCAAGTCGGACTTTGTTAAAGCGCTTGTATGGTGGGGAGGTCCGGGGGTCGAACCCCATGGCCTCCATAAAGTTTTAATTAACAAACCAAAAAGCCATTAGCCAATAAAGGGGTGCCACATGGCAGCCCATGACTGGGCCACGTGGCACCTTACCATTCGCCGAAAATGATGCCATGTGTCACAACATGATTCGACCAACTGCCAGCCAATCAAACTGCCACATAACCTTTGACACGTCATCGTACGGTTGCCACATCAGCATGTATGGTCAAGCCACGTCAGCATCTGTACGGACTGTACGGACTGCCCAGTCAGCATCCATTTTTTTTTACTGTTTGGCGATTCAGACAGATCACGATATCTCTCGCTCCCGACGTCCATTTGAGACGAAACGAATTGCGTTGGGTTTGTGACGACGAGGGATACAAACCCATTTGTTTTGAGGCAATTATGAGAACTTTGATTTTTGAGCTAAAATTTGACCCCTGGTCCAAATTTTGATCATTGAAGTCCCTCGGGACACTGTCACGACTCACCACACTGGCCAGGGGTGGGATGTAGTCGGGCAGGATGGATGGGATTAACTTCGCATTCGCCAAGTCATCACGATGCTTGGTGCATTTCTTGGTCCCAGCTCGAGATGGTCCAGATCCGCGAGCAGTCGACGAGGAGGCTTGCACTCCTCTCGTCGATGAAGCTTGAACTCCTACTGACATCACCTTCTCAGCCATCAAATCGATTATATTTTTCAATACTGACTTTTCTACTGTGCTAATGTCGTCCGACATGCACTCTTGATATCAAGTATCTTAGGTCAGTGAACAAACACTCAATGCAATAGAGCAGGTGGCGAAGTCTCAATAAACACAGTGCGGTAATAGTCAGCTCTCCGTGGGCTCAAAGAATCACTATGTGAAAAAGTGTTCTCGGTGCAACGTTTGATGGGATAAATAGGCCATGTCATAACGATTTCTTCTGATGGGTCAAAAATCCTTAATCAATGCAATTCCATCCGTTATGGTACGGTCCCAATGGTCTAATGGCGAGCTTCAGGCCATAAATGCTTTTCTAACCATTCGGGAGCATCGGTCTAACGGTCATAATGCTTCCAGCGGTTATATTGCTCCGCCATGGCAAAGTGCCAATCTGCGCTGTTCTAGTATTCCGACAAAGTTCAAATTCTGTAAACCTTCCTTCTGCGAAGTTCTCTCTGGAGCTTCTTGCAATTTTTCTAACTTTGTTTTCTTCTTGCTGAGCTTTCTAGCCTTCTTTCCTGTAATCTGAGTTACTGGGTTCCTCTTCCCATTTTGATTCTTATCTTCTCTTGGCATAGTAACTTTGCGTTGTTGATGATCTTTCATAGGATTCAAGGGTGATACTTCTTCTCTATGTGGGGTAGGTGCTCTACTCTCCTGTATGGACAAGTCTTTCAATTCTGTCTGTGTTCTTTCAGATTCAACATACAAGTCTTTGATCTTTAGTAGCTTCGACTGGTTCTCCTGTTTTGCTATCAAGTGTGCTATTCTCCTAGGCATGAAATCCTTTAACTCTTTCTTTTTCTATTATAGGGCTTCCTCTTCTTTTCTTCGAATCTGATCTTTCTCAATCCAGGTTTTTCCTAGCAACATAGCAAATGGGGTGTTGTTCTCAATAAATTTAATGACCTCAAATTCTTCCTCTATCGAAGTTCCATGAGCACTCATATATGTCTGGGTAAGTCTTCCACATAGGGTTATTAGCTTTCCTTTAAACAATCCTATTCCTCCCAATGAAGGAACCATATCAGACTTTCCCAAAATTTCCCAATTTATTTTTGTCATAATATCCACATGTTTTTCCTCATCCAGAACACAATCTATGTCGAAGTCTCCTATTCTTGCTTCTATGCATTCTTTCTCTTTTAAGATCTCTGATAGATTGGTATCTCTGTGATCATTCAAGGTTTTTTTCATCTCTAATAATACAATCTCTGATTCTTTTTGGAGTTTTTCCATAGTCTTAGTCTCTTGGCCTTTCTCATGGTTTTCTTGTCTCATATTCATCTTTTCAACTTTAGCAATAATTCTAGGGCAATCCAGAACTTCATGGTCCATAGCATTACAACAAATACAACTAGGATTTCTACTAGGGCATTCCTTAGCCAGATGTCCTAGTCTTATGCAACTGTAACAAAGGGTTAATCCTCTCTTTCTCTTAAATGATCCCTAGCCTTTCCTGTACTACACACTAGGATCATAGTAGCTAGCCTGAAAAAAAATATTTCTAGGATCTTGCATCCATTTGTTAGTCCAAACATTCGTTCTATGCATAGGAATAACATATCTCTCATTATTTCTATCAGATCTACTCATATCAAATCTTCTTTCTTCTAACCGTGCCCTATTTTTTAGACTAGGACACCATTTATCAAACATACCTAGATCCATACTTTCGAAACAAAAATTTTCACTTATCTTACCTTTGTCAAAGCACAAAGCTTTCAGATCTTACCTCTTAAATAAAAAAATTCAGTGTTTCTTACCTTTAGCAAAGCACAAAGCTTTCAAATCTTACCTTTTTTTCTTCAGATCTGGTTCCTTTCTTGGCACAGAGCTTCGCAAGTCAAGTGGAATACTGTGCACTACAAGAAAAGATCTATGCACAGAGCTTTTTCTTTTCTTCCTCAGTTCCCAACAATCACAATTTTAGGTCTCGGCAATAGAACCATTAGTTGGCACAGGGGCAGACTCGGGGTTCAACGCTCAACAATGCACCAACAAAACCCTAACTACCGACCCTTTCGGCAACACCTGCGAAGCAGCTGAAGTCTCACCTGAGGTAGAGGCAGGGGTGGTTGCAAGACTCAAGTTTCTGCAACCTAGATGGGACACAGATCTGTGATTACAATACTCTAACGAAGCACTTAATAATTACCCTTCGTTAGTCTTTAACCAATATTTACTTCGCAGATAAAACCCTAATTACAGAGCAATGCAATATTCAACCAGATCCAACACATCTAGGCACTTAGCATATGGAAACAGATCAGATATAGCATTCATTCGCATCCCTAAGCACTAAGCTATCATATTAGGTTCATCTAGACATACATTATTGCACTAAGCATAAATCACATAAACAATACAATAACCATAATGCACAAAGCAACCATAACACAGGATATACGTGGTTCACCCCAGTGTGGGGCTACGTCCACCAACTCTTCTTCTCTTCTATTATCTTCTGTCAAGCTTCTTATAGGCACAGAGCATCAAAACCCTACTCCGCAGAGGATAAGGGATCTGTGCGCACCTCGCCAAATCCTCCTTCCTTGAGTTAGGCTACAACACAAAGATTCTCATAGTCTATGCATAAAGCACTACAGATGACCTACATTTAGCTCTGCAAGTCTCAACATACACTAAGCACAGAGCCTCTTACAAATACTTGCACTTAGCACAATACTTAGCACCTAGCATCACCCTCTTACTTACATCACCTAACTTTCTATTTATGCATTACAAAAGGGTCTAAACATGGGTAAACCTATGGGCCGACATCCCCATTCCCGTTACATAAACCCTAATCCAAAAAATGCCCTAAAAAGGGGTCGAGATCTCGTGATCTCCGCTTCAACTTGCGCTCCACCTTCGACCAGCTTGTCAAAGTCCCAAAATAGGTCAACCATGACCAAGGATCTCCAAAAATTGGTCAAGGGCCAACAGACATAGTGTGCCTAAATAAAAAACACCAGAAGAAATAATGATTTTAGTCTCTTGGAATTATAGAGGATTAGGCGGTAGCTATAAAGCAGTTGCACTCGAGGAAATAATTAAATCAAAGAAGCCTACAATTCTCTTGTTCCAACATACTAAATGAGCTCATATGAAGCAATCAAAAAAGGAAAGCAACAATGATGGGGAAGTGAAGGGATAACCGAGGATTCAAGAGGAACATCTGGGGGAATATGTGCCCTTTGGAACAATCAGTTGGTGAGTTTGGAATTTTCTTTTCAAACTCAAGATTTGATATTTATCAGATTAAAGGATAATAAAACAGGTAATCTTTTCAATATTTTTTTATCTCTACATGCAAGTGAGTTATGTAGAGAAACATATTTCTTGGAGATATTTATTAGCTCTTAAACACTCAAAATTTGTCTCTAATAGCATTATAGTTGGAGATTTTAATGTTATTTTGTAAAACTATAAGAAAAGAGGGGGAACCATTGTAAGAGATGATTTCTGGGAGAAAATAGAAGATTTAATAAGTGAATGGGATTTAATAGATATCAAGCCCATTAAGGGGAAATATACATGGTAAAATAAGATATATGGCCTAGGTCATATTGCTGGCAGACTACATAGATTTCTGGTGCACAATGATTTACTTTTGCGCGACTTTTCTTTCAAATCTAGGATTCTTCCTTCTACCATCTCATATCATAATCCCATTTGCCTATATTTTCATAATTATTTGGACTATGGACCTTTGTCGTTTCAATTCAATCCTCTCTAGCTCAACTATCATGAGGAAATACACTGTGTGATGTCAACTTGGAAAAGATGGATTACAGGTACCCTAATACATATTTGGGAGAAAAAACTGAAATTAGTTAAAAATTCCCTCACAAACTGGGTGAAGGTATCTTACACCTTGTCATGTATTGAAAAAGATAAAATCATATCCAAGTTAGCAAAAACCTAATCAAAGCTAGAAGTCGAACATGTCACATCACAATTGTAAGAGGAAGAGGTGATCTTACAAAAGTAATTCAATTAGGCTATGCGTTCCGATGAGGAACATTGGTGGCTCACATCAAGAATCCTTTGGCTAAAATCAGGGGAACGAAATATTAGTTTTTTTTCCATAAACAAGCAAAGGCTCGCCTTGTTAAAAATAATGTGAGAGAGATCTTAATGGAGGATAGGACTAAAATATCATAACTTGAGGCGCTAAAAATGTTGTTTGGCAACATTATTGCTCTCTATTTACCCAACAATGTGATGTGTCTCTTGGCAGTATATATGATATGCTAGACCATGTTGTAACAATGGTCAATGATGAGGAAAACAATGAAATGATCAAGCCAATTGAAGAAGTTGAAATTCAGAGTGTCATTTGGAGTTTGGACCCAAATAAATCCCTTAGGCCCGATGGGTTTTCCATCTCTTATATTTTTTTTTGGGATCTCATTAAGTATGACTTAAGGAGAATGCTTCTATATGCTCAACACTCTTGTAAATTGGGGGGGACTTCGAACTCATATTTTTTTACCTTAATTCCATAAGAAGTGAACCCATCCTCCTTTGCTAGATCCAAGCCCATTTCCCTTCATAACACTTCATATAAAATCATGACCAAGGTTATAACAAATCAGCTAAAAAAACTTTTTCCTAATCTTATTTATGATAACCAAGGTGGGTTTATGAAAAATAGGTAGATTATAGACAATATCATGTTAGTGCAGGAGGCCATTCACTCAAGTTTGGTGACAAAGGAGAAAGGTTATAAAAATGGATATGGAAAATGTGTTTGATCGAGTTAGACATTCCTTTCTATTCAAGGTCATGAGCAAATTAGGTTTCACCTCCTTTTTCATTCAATGGATAACTTCTTGCATCAAGTCTCCATGGATATTCCCTCTAGTTAATGGTCAACCTACCTCCTTCTTCCAAAGTTGCAAGGGGTTGAGGACGAGATGTCCTCTCCCTCCTTTTATTTACATTTTCATCGCAGATTCTCTATGCCGCAAGCTTGAATAAAAAAGAATTATTGGCAATCTTTTGAGGATAAAAATTGTTTGAGGAATAAAAAGTTTCAACCATTCTCAGTTTGTGGACGACATTCTCCTTATTGGGGAAGCTTCCCTAATCATTTCCTTGAGGCTTAATAAAATTTTGGATTATTTCCTAGATTCTTATGGAGGAGAACTTAACTGCAAAAATTGTCAATTGTTTGGGTGGAACGTTGGTCCCTAGATACTTCATTCCATTTCTAGATTTCTTCAATTTCCTCTGACAGAAAATTGGTCTTCTTTTAGGTACCTTGGAATTCCCATCTCTCTCAAAATATCTAATTCTCTCTCATGGTCTAGTATCTTGGAAAAAAATTAGAAAAAAATTGGAATAAAGGGGGTTGCGATGGATTAATCCCTCAGGGAGAGTTGTTCTAATCAAATCAATGCTATCAAATTTACCATTATATCATTGTTCATTGATTTTGGCTCCAGCTTGCATGATGAACTAGATCTCAATCGATATAAGGAAGTTTCTTTGGCAAGCAGGCAAAACAAACACCAAAAAATATCATTTAATTAGTTGGGAAACTATAAGAAGTCCAAAGGATAGAGGTGGTTTGGGGATCAAATACCAGTTGTGATGAACTTGTCCATGGGAGCCAAACTACTATGGATAATCATCACTAGTAAGCTTGAATGGTGGAAAAATTATTTTAGAGGATTAAGATCTAGATGTGTTGGGAACTCGCTAAAAGTGAAAAAAGGCTCTCCTATTTTGAAGCTTCTCAAATAAGCAATTTTGGTAATAAATGCTAAACTTACATGGATACAAGGAACTGGAAAAGATATTAAGATTTGGAGGGACAACATCTATGGAAAGGAATCTCTCTTGGGTAGACTGGATTTGGCTCCCCTAAAAAATTAGATGGAAAGTAGAAATCTCCACACTCTTTATGATATAGTTGATTGGGAAGATATTTTTGAGCGATGGTGTAATATCCCCAAGGACAAGCCCTGTTGTAATCATGCTTATGAATTGTAAATCATGTATTGTAGGCGGGTGAGCCGAGTATTGATAAGCTGGTGGGATTATGTGTTTATTAGGCCAGAGAGCCTAAGTATTAAGGCCAGAAGCCTGTTTTTGTATATGTAATATGCAAAACATTAATAAAGATTAAACATCATTGTGTGGAGACCAACCATGAAGAAAAACTGATGGGGGACTAAGCTTCCACAAGGTGGGTAAGGGAAAAGGGGCTGAAATTTCGAAAAGAGGGGCTAAGCTTAGGGGCTTAAGTCCTTGGGAATAATAATTATTATTATTCCAAAAAGCTATGTGAAATGTAGGTTTTTATCCTAAGTTCTTGGAAAGGGGGAACGCGAGCAAAAGGGAACACATGCTGATGGAGCGCATGCAACGTCATGGGAGACATGTGTCGGCCCAAGCACATGAAATTTAACCCAAGAATTGAGCCATGATGGGGGTTCATCCTCCATTCGGTCATCCACTGTATGAACCGAGGGATCTCTGCATCTGAGTTCTGTAAGCCTCACGCAGCTCTGGAACCTGAAGCCTGTGATGTTTTCTTGAGAAGCCAATACACCCTTTGTCCAAACTGTTGAGTCGGTGTTCGACCTCTACATGAATTGCTTGTCTCACATCCTGCAAACAGATGTTACCTGAACCGAGCTGTGTCTTAGTGGCCTGTTGTCGTTTCCTGGTTCCACACCCCGTTTTCCTGTTGTTGTTGTCACCTATGAGTTAACCAAACACTGATGCTATTGCTGTTATCCTGAACTTGTGGGAATTGAATTGGAAACTGGTGGAAGAACCAGGTTGTCAGGCCCGTGGTAGAAGAGGTAGGTTGTCAGGCTTGTGAGCAACTCTCTCCAGGTGAGGGAGTTTGCTGGGGAGTGGTTTTCTCCCAGAGAGAGTCCAACACCAGCTACGAAGCTCTGAGAATTCCTGATCTGGCCTGTTGCTGAGGCCCAGAGGGGAGGTGAAGCACTAATGGACTGTGCTTGTGAAGGTGTATACTCCTGGGTGGAATAGGCATGTGGGGAATGAGAGTCTGTGAGTAGTGGGCGTAAGAAGGCTCCTGGGGAGAATCCTTCCGATTGCTTTGTGCTGTTTTCCTGTAACCTCAACCTAGTCTGGGATTCCCTTGCCTTGGGTGGAGCTTAGTCCCAACTCGGGGGTGACCCACTGTTGAGCGTGACAAGCAGTAAGGTCTAAGGCTGGGAGGTTCATGGAAGGTCTGCACGTGGTTGGTGGAGTTACTACAGTTTCAAAGATAAATATATGCACGTGTTTAATTTCAATTAAAATGCATGTCTGTGATGCTTGCAATATTATCATGTATTCCGTTGCGATGATGTTTACTGTTGATTCCATTAATTTTGTATGTTAGCAGTAATTATATGTTTACTCTGTTAAGCCATTTAACTTCATTTAAATGCATACTACATAAGTATGAGAATGTTTCCGCGCAGTAGCATTGCCTGACAAGTGGGTTGACGACCGAGGACGTTACAGATGGGGTGGTTGGAATTTGTTTCTCCTCTGGTCCAGTTGAGACCTTTGGTTTCTTCTCTTTTCCATGCGCTTATTGGATGCGCCCCTTGGAAAAAAATTGTCAATGATTGCATTGGCCGGGGTGATTTGTCTTTCTTAGTCAAAACAATGTATCTTTTCCAGCTTGAGGCCTCTCATTTACCCCAAAGATCCTCTTCGCGAAAGCACATATGGAATAATGATGGTTTGCCCAAGATTAATATATTTTATTGAATTTTGGTTCAGGAAAATATTCTTATAGTGGAAAGATTGAAGAAAAAATGAGTGGTTCGTCCCTCACAATGTGTATTATGCACTCAAGCAGAAGAATCAACCTATCATTTGTTTATTGAATGTAGTTATGTCAAGGAATTCTTGTCGAGTGCCTTTGTTGGGTCGAGCCAATGAATTCATTGGACTCACAATTGGGATGAAATGTTCTTGAACTGGAGCAAGCAATATCTTAATGCTTTTCAAAATAAAAAATCTTTTAAGAGAATATGGGATGCTCTTCCAAAGTTTCTAAGTTGGAAGATTTGGTTGGCTAGGAACAAAAATATTTTTAACAATGGATGGATTAAGCCGGAACAAAGAACTTCCAAAGCAAAATTCATGCTTGTTGAACATATAAAATCAAGAAACCTTGATACAGATTGAGCTATGGAAAATTTATAAGAATGATGGGTAAAACAATTTATCTTGAGCTTTGGAGCCTCTTTTTCTTCCTCTTCCTATTTTGATCCTTCGCCTTCTTGGGAAATTAAGAAAGAATCTAAGGAGTTTCAAGTTTGGTGGTTTCAACAATAATCCTTCTCTCTTTTCTTTGACAGATCTTCAAAGAAAAATCCAGGGGTAGCAAGTGTTGTTGGGTTTCTTTATGATCCTAAAGGAAACAAGATCACTCATTATGGATGGGAATTAGGGAAGGTCTCAAAAAACCCGGTATAGGTTTACTCCCTATGGTGCAGTATATTTTTAGCTAAGGGATGAAACATTATATCCATAATGATCTTTGTGTTGGACTAACCGCCGCACCTCAATTGATCTCGTGGACTAAGTGCCACGTTGGGAACATGGGACTAACCACCCACTCAAAGTGATGTTTCTGCCCACTCAAAGTGATTTTGCTGGTTTGGAAGTTTACCAACACCTGTGGGTTTTGGTGTAACAAAAAACCTTAACATGGAATCAGAGCCTTGGCCTAAGTTCAATTCCCCTGAGTTACGTCGGAGGGGGTTGTTGGACTAACTTCCGCACCTCAATTGATCTCATGGACTAACCGCACACTGGGAACATGGGACTAACCGCCCACTCAAAGTGACGTTGTTGGTTTGGAAGTTTACTAACAGCTGCGGGTTTTGGTGTAATGGAAAACCTTAACACTTTGGAGACTCAATTTTGATAATCAAGGCAATGATAGCTCATTCTAGTCCAGTGGGGAATAATCTCAAAATATTGCTCTCCAAAATCAAATGCAAACTCTCCTTGTTTGATAAATTTTCATTCTTTCATATAAAACAAGATTTGTTTGGAGGTTGATCATTGGGCCAATTTTTTCTTTAGATTTGAGACTAGGAATATTGTCAAATAACAAGGATCATAACTATAGTCCAATCCCATAGATTAATCAATATTTGGTTTCTAATTAAAAACATCCTCTTTATGATTCAATTAATGGAAATGGGTAATTTGTGCCTTGAGAAGGTTGAAGGGTGAAGATCTGCCCTCCCAATTCATTTGCATTTACAGGGATATTTGGTAGGCTTTATGGCGATGGGTATGTTTTGTTTTGGCAGTGGTTTCAATGGTAGTTATGGTCACTTTTTTCAGGTCATCCCCTTGTCTAGTCTGAGTGGTTGTTGCAATGGAGGGCCATCTTACTATTCTTTTCTCATAGTACTAACTCTCTCCATAATTAATTCTCATCATTTGGAAAATATTTCAATGACCTCTAATAAATAGAGAACATAAAGCTTAGGCCAAGTAGTGTAGAAGGAGGTAGAATGAAGTGCACAACAATGTCATCCTTAGTATGTGTTATTTAGTTGTTTATTTTTTGGGTTCATATGTAAGATTGACCACCTCTAGGCCAATACAAAGCTTAGGCCAAGTAGTGTAGAAGGATGTAGAAGGAAGTGCACAACAATGCCATCCTTAGCATGTATTATTGAGTTGTTTATTTTTTGGGTTCATATGTAAGATTGACCACCTCTAGGCCAACTTGGAACTCATGTTTTGTTAAGACTCTCAAGATTCTAGATATAAGCTTTGATTAGTGTGTAGCTTTATGGGAATTTCATATGTCGAAAGGATGTAATTTGTTGCTAACCTTGACACATTCCTTTTTTGAATAAATATAAAATTATGTTTCGGTTAAAAAAAAACATACAATACACATAAAACAACCATAGAAGACAAGTATGGACATGCACCAACATAGGTGACTTAACTCTTGATTATATAGAGAATGTTACATGATACAACAAGGGTGTTGCAGCCGACTACTTGCAACCTAATTTCAAATGTACAAAGAAACCAAAGTAAACAACTTCATGCCAAATTGCCCAACATACTTGCACAATCCAACTCTAAAATCTTTTTTAGGCCGATCTCCTACAAGTAATGTTCCATTGTTTGTCTCACCAAGGAAAAGTGAGTCATTCCATTGTGCCGAAACCTGAACTTGGCACAATCATAGAAATCTTACACTCATATTAGTGACTTTTTCTCTATGCATTAGTACTTTGTGGATTCCACCTATATATATGAGCTTGCCTTGTCTCACGAAACCCCCATCATCCTAAGGTGGACCCAAGTGCCATTAAGTTGACTTGCTCTTCTTCATTTACTTGTCTGTTGATTATTTCATTGAGTTGTTCCAAATTGTATCAGGTCCATCCAAGTCATCCCAAGCCCATCCATGTCGTTTCATCCACCCAATTTGTCCCATCCACCCAGGTTGTCATAGTTACCTAGATCATCCCATCTACACAGGTCGTCCCCTCCACCCAAGTTGTCTCAAGTTTGCCCAGGTCGTACCGTTTGCCCCATCATTTTGTTCGACCATGCCCAAGTGCTCCCAGTTGCACCGAAGTGTGCCATCATGTCCAATCTATCTCAAATCATCCGAAGGCAACTCCGTCCACTCGTCTCAGTCAACCCAGTAGTCCCAAGTGTGTCCAACTTGTCTGAGTCTACATGAGTGTGCCCAATCTATTTAATTCAATCTAGTTGCACCCAAGTGCACCCAAGGCATTCAAAATATGTGTTCCCAATTAATGCATGCTTGTGGGTGTACATCAGATGCATGTGCCACATGGTTGTAGTCCACGACAAGTTGTCCCCGAAGGATCCTCAATCGTCTATCACAACCCCCAAGTGTGGATCGTCCAACTCCATCAATCCATATAAGTCTAGGCACCCAAGTCATCAATCCTTCTTGTCACTTCTTCATTTGTCATGCCAATGCATGTCCATATACGAGGTTACCTACATCAACCTTCTTTTCCTTCTATAGCCAAGTCTCGGTCCAAGCTCTCTTGGAGCATCCAACTGGTATTAGCTGCCACTTTTGCAATACGCCTTGTCTATCTGCAGGGACATTCGACATCGTCTATGGTGTGCCTTGCCAATAGGCTAAGGCGTCCAACTATCTGAAGTGTGCCTTACCAATGAGCTAAGGAATTCAACTATCCAAGGTGTTCCTTGCCAATGATCCAAGGTAATTGTTCGAGGTGTGCATTGTTGACAGGCCAAGGTGTCTCAACCAATTCAGTCAAGGCATCATCCATCTTATATGCCCATTTGCGTCAGTCACCAACCACCAAGGTGATCATGTGATGGAGGTGCTTCACGCCACTTTAATTGAGGGTCTTAGAAAAACCCTCTGAATATGGGCCATTGAAAGTTGTTGTAGTTGTATGGAAACTCTATTTCAAACGAAGGTAAGAAATCGCTTTCACCCAGAGATTCGAGCTAAGAAATATGAGTTGGAAAACAACCAAAGATATGGCACATTGTTGTATTAACATTCCTTGATTGGTTGAATTTAACTTGATGATACTCTATGCATGGATGACTGGTTGAATTTAACTTGATGATACTCTATGCATGGATGAAGTTTATGCAATGATCACTTAAGACAATGAATGCATTCTTGTTGCGGGAGACCACTAAAACCCTTAATGAAAAGATGTATGGTATGCCCAAGTTGTTATCTAAATAAATGAATTATATCGTGTTATTCAAATACTTGCCAAATGAAATGGCACAATGCGGAAATAGTGTATCAACATGTATGTTTTGATAATCATAATGTGTCATTAGTTGCCATATAATTAGAATACCTATTATGTTAATTATTAGACATAATGATACATACTATATTATCTTTTGTTAAATTACAATATTATGAATGAGTTTAATATACATGTTATGTTATACATATGGTTATGCTATTAGTCCCTGCCGAAGGCCATGACTCTTGTAATCGATTCATTGAATATCTATTAGTTAACATTTGACTAAATATATATTTTCCATCCTCCAATATTGTAGATAGGGAAAACAAAACAATTATTTTTTTACCATATTTAAATTACTTTTATAAGGAACGCTATTGGTTGACACATTTAGAGTCTTATTGCCGAAGAATATAATATTTTCATTCCTAAAGTCTTATTACCTAAAGTCTTATTGAGAGTCTTATTGTAGAATAATCTAATATTTTCATTCTAAAGTCTTATTGAGAGTCTTATTGCAAAAGAATCTTATTTTCAATATGTAACCTAATGTCCCTGACAACGCCTTGCCCCGACAAACCACCGCCTTGCCCAGAAAAAACTGCCTTTTACTCTTGGTTTAGTCTTGTACCTAAATTGTTCTATCAAGGTAGAAGCATGAGAGTAGATCAACAAGCTAGCATTCGCCGGTCTGGAGCACATCACCTATGGAGTGGAGAGGAGGCTATGCAGTTCTGCAATGTTTGAAGCTAATTCATATGATATATACAAGGTAATATCTACCATCTATGCAAAGTAATATCTATTGCATGTATATAATATCTATCTACTGCATGATTCATATATTTGCATTTTCAACCACACATTATCGAATATATGTTATCTACAAGGTAATATCTACCATCTATGCAAAGTAATATCTATTGCATGTATATAATATCTATCTACTATATGATTCATATATTTGCATTTTCAACCACAAATTATCATATGTGAGCCCAGTTCTGGCCTTAGAATGCTATCGAATATATGCTATCTCCAGCTATCTTTAAGCATATTAGAAATATGATTTACAGCCCCGTTCCCATGACCAAGCTTACAATGCTCATTGAGCTTGGGATGTCTCCATACACAAATATCATTGCCGGAGCCACTGCTGTAGACGAGGTTGCCTGCCATAAGAAAAATTGTAAAGGGATAAACCGTGTTCAATGAAAGTCTGTTGGTGGTTGGTGTAGATCTCCAAGGTCATGGTGAGGGCATTTGGATGAGGAAGTGGGTACCTAATAAGAATGGAGTTAAGTTTAGTTGAAAACATGGGTACTTAATAAGCATAGAGTTACAGTTAAGTGAGAAGGCAAGTGCCTAATAAAACTTCACCAACTCGAAATCAAAATATATTACACCCGGGAGTGAGTTCCACATCGGAAACTTCATCCCGAATTAGGTAGCCCTTAATAAGATCGTCCATCAAATCCAACACAACACAACATCTGACACAAATTGCAAAATATCTTAATTATAAGATATTCACTCTGTATAGCCACACAAGCTAATATCTGAACTTAATCTGCATAAATTTAATAAATTAAATTCAGCTACAAACAATAACTTATGTTGTGTCTCAACACCATCAACACTTTGAATCGATACATAAAGATACACTTAGGGTGTATACTGACAGTGGCATAAAATTAAATCTAGATCTGAATATATGATCAAGGACTTGGTGGTTCAAGGATTCAAGGCGAAAGACAAGGTTATAATAAAAACAACTAATCATTTGTAGCTAGCATCGAATCTTAGGAGGGAGCACGAAATCATGATCACAACAGTATTAATAAACCTTGCACAATGTAACAAATTTCAAAGCATGATTAATGGCTTTCATTCAATTAATTTTTAGTTGTTCTACATGGTATTCATTCTTTTATTTTTATTTTTACTAGCAAGAGAATCTAAATAACATTCAATATTTATCCTATATTGAAAAACACCCAATGCACATAACGCTTGCTAATACAAGAAAATGATTGATTTCTTCGTTTAAAACCTTGTGCAGTGGTTTAGAACCATTGGACACCCTAATGTTCCTTCATGACATTAAACATGACCCCTGTCTTCATCTTTTCTCGATTAGTTGGTGGTCTTTCGATCAGTTAAACGATCTACATGGAGTCCTGGAAATGTTCGTTTTAAAAAAAAAATTGTATACTACAAAGGTACCTTAGGATATAAAGTGAGGGTGGTCATTCACATATGTCAGTAGAAGTAACAGTTTATACTGATAAATAAATACGATTTTTTGAACAAAAATACTCAAGTGATGGCAATAATCAAGTTCGCAAAAGGGAGAGTATAATGCTAGTTGGCAACATGTCTTATTTGGTAAAATAAGGGTATTGCATAACCTCGTCGAGGTTCAAATCCCTTAGAGGCATGTTTTGCCTATCATGTATCGTCTCTCCCATGCAAACATGCAAATCCCTTAGAGGCATGTTTTGCCTATCATGGACCGTATCGCCCATGCAAACATGCCATTTTAAGCAGTTGGACAAAGTACAAGTCCTAAACGAATCAGAAGGGATCTTCAAAGAGTGTTATAAGCCAACTACATTCTATCGTAATAGTTCCGGAAAGACTAAAGGCAAATTTGCAACACAGTAAGCAAAACGTAATAATAAAAATTAAAATAAATTAAACTAAAATTAAAAGAGCTAATTTAGTGTACTAAGCTCGGTAGACTGGGGGTAATGAAATTGACACGAATTCCTGAAGGTGAATAAAATGCTATGAAAGTAGTAACGAATGAAAATTTGACTGAGAAGAGGAAAGCCACTCTAAGGAAGCATGGTGAAAAACTGATTCCTTACCTGCAGTTACAGATCCCTTGTTGTCCTATGGAGTTCGTTGCTCATTGGGTCACCCTCAAGATTGACTAGCTTTTACAAGGGAGGAAAGAAGCTTTTAAAACCGAGAAAATAAGCAGATCTATCTTTGACAAGCGAGGAAAGAAGGAACTGGAACTTAAGCTACTGGCTATGAATAATATATAGGAGGCTATATGTCTACGCCTGGAACTAGATCTGCTAGTATCTTTATGCACTTCTTACTGGCTCTGGCTCTGGCTATTTATTATACGTAATTACTTAAAAAAAGGCGGCCGCATATTCAACTGATGGGAATTCATTAACGAGCTATCAGTGTAAAGCCTATTTTAACCTCCACGCCCGCTATTTCATATGCTTTTTATAGAAAGAAAATAAAGTATTTTTAATGTCCACGAGGTTAAAAATAGCTTATGAGACAGATTGTTTTTCCATCTGGATTTTGTATTTGACCCTTTTCCTGTGAAGTTTTACAATAATTGCTCCTAGCTTCTCAACAAACTCTTTGCTGAATAGATTATCCCAAGAATTAGCTGCCAGAATACCTGCATAATTTTCCCTATTGTCTTTAAGGGCCTCACATTCTAAAATGAAATGTTTTTCTGTTTCCACTTTTACGGACGAGCACAAAATACATACTCTTTCTTCCCACCTTTCTTTTGGTCTTTCCCAGCGCCCTGTTTCACAATGGAGTTGATGAGAATTAGTCCTTAATTGAGCAATAAGAATTTTAGATCTTCAAGAAATATTGGCCCCTATGTACGCCTTTTGCTGATGGTTATGAGTGGGGTTAAACTCTTCAATGTAGTACTTCTTATTTTTCCCTAGCTCTTTCTCCCAAGTACGTTTGTGGAAC
>JASDQU010106140.1:91505-103157 GCA_032191745.1 Picea mariana
AAAGTTTTTATCTCTTTACTCTTTGTAGGACACATGCTCAAGCAAATGCCCCATTTACTAAACCATTTGTTATATTGCCGCATCCAAGTCTTCTTTCTTTTGCACAATCTGTCACTAAACACAACCTTAGGCCATCTGCCCTCTTCCATTTGCTCAATTTTTTTCAAATACTTTATGACTCACACCATAGCAATTGCTTCAATAGGGACAACCCCTGTTTCACTTAATAGGATAGCATAAGGAACTGCGCTTTTATATGGGGCTAAGCCCATCGCCAACTATTTCACCAACTATTTGACAATAATCAACACAATAGGTGAATCAAACTAGTTTCTCAAGGCACCCTATTTGGAAACTCTTACATGTCCAGCTGGCAACCACGACATTCAAGGTTAGTAGACACACACATTTATTTTTAGTATTGTGGAGAAGCAACAAAGACATATAATTATATCTGATATTGATATGAGGTGTCTGTGTTGGATCATGTCCATTTTCGAATAAAGGACAATAAAGATAGTTAACACCCAGATTCACAAAAGTTGCTTTCTCTTTCTGGGAATTGTATATCCTCCTTATTCTGGTTAACCTCATCAACATAAACAAAAAAACAAAAAAAAAGACATTGTGGTGAAAATCAAATTGCGTTGTGCGCACACCAATTTGGCGGAGCTGGTGTGAGTGACAAAGACCATCCACGACGACTAGGTATTCGTTGGCTTCTTTTCTAATGCTATGGAACAACATCAAATGTTTGGATGGCTCTGAAAGAGACCCATAATAATCATAATAGTAATAATGACCGCTTGAATGTATCTTCATTAATCAGGATTCTTCAAACCCTATTAAGAGTATTTCATGGAAATCTTCCTCACAATACAATAGTGCTCGAAAGCAGGTGCCAACAATAACCTGTCTAAATGATTTTTTAAGCAGTAGCCATTCTTAAGAAATTGTCACAGCAAGTGCCTATTGCCGTGTCAAACAGAATAAAGAAGGCTAGCTAGACTGGTCTAGTAGAATCCTTGGACTCGGGCTTGGGCTTCGCAGAACGGGTTGTTTTATAGGCTAAGTTAGGGGAGAGAATAGGGACAAGGGATAACGCTGGGAGAAGATATCAATGTACTATTGAACTGACTACCCAGGAATATTTTAAACGTACTTCCCCTGCAATGGTCGAATGGACGATGCTGGACTAACACTGTTTTTGAGCCCTGATGACCATTTACACGTATTCTCCATGCAAGTGCCAAATATACGATGCTAGAAGACAATTGTTTTTAGCCCCCGATGACCATTTACATGTATTCTCCATGCAAGTGCCAAATAGACGGTGTAGAAAACATATGCCTTGCTTTCCCATTGAATAGTTCCTCGGTTTCAGTGTTAGCATTGTTACTTGGCAGATATCCTTCCAGAAACTCCATGCATGTAAGCCATGAGCATAAGCCACATTGGCTAAGCTAAACAATTTCTTGGTTCCGATGCTTTCTTGGGGTAGCCCCCAGCGAACAGATGGTTGACAATATTGAATATTGAAATAAGCGCGGGTAGGTGCAACTCTAATAAAAGAAGCAATCAATATATTAGATCTCATTGTATTCAGATCACCCAAAATACTATAGGTGTTCTTCACATGTACTTCCCTTTGTTTCTCTGTTTTTCTTGTTTTGAACTGGGTATGTGAAAATCTTGAATTAGGTCAAACCATTTCACGATTCTGTCATTCAGACTTTACAAGCTTGGAGGAGCATTCCGGACTCTGACGGGCATTTACCATCACCTGAATCTTCTGTAAAAGGTAAATGGATCATTGAATTCCCCAAGCAATTTTTCATATAGCTTGTTGTGACATGGTACATATTTTCCCAGCAGGGATTATCCAATATTCTTGTATTTGAGCATAGATTTTTGGTTGTGCTAGTAGGGAACATAAACTTTTTGAAGGTAGTTTGTTTGTGAATTTCTATTATGTTAGTCTTTCATAATCTTTTCAGAAATTGTTTGTAATTTTCCAATGTGTTTTTGTAGACATAAGCAGTCATATTGCTTTGCAAATGGCTACATTTGTCTACATTTTGGGGTTTGTATACAGTTCTGATGCATTAGTTTTTATGCCTTTTGGAAGAAAATATGTTTATAATTTTGGGACATTTTTGTTAGATTACTTGTTTGTTTTTCTATAATTTTCTGTTATTTAGATTACCATAACAATGTGATTAAGTTTGATTTAATAGTGGCTGCTCTTCCTCTGCTTTCATATAGAGATACAGATTGGTTTAGAAAAATATTTCCAACTATCGCTATCAACTCACAATGATTAGTATTCACCTTTATTTTTTAGATATCAATGCCTGTTCTTATTTGAGCAATTTGCTTACAATTTGTAGAAAATATGTATTTCTATGCTTCTAAGCCTGTTTCTGTATCTTTGATGAAAAATAACGTTGCTGTGAATAGATATCCACTTGATGCGAGTTCAGTTAGTAGCATAGAGAAAAGAAATCCTCTCATTGACAGAAAGACAAGTCCATCCTTATTCCCTAAGAAGGGTCGGAGAATATTTCAAAAAAATAAAAAATAAAAATTTCTAATCTATTACTTTATAAATCTTCCAAAAAATTATGGTCAAATGGAAAATAATAGGTAATAAAAGGGGAATATCATAGGTAATAAAAGGGGAATATCGAATACTATATACCTTGCCTACGAGGCGACAGGGATAATAAAAAACAAGGGTTGCATGGCAACTTAGTCCCTGCCAAATAAATTTAGAAATGAAAATGATAGTTGACACCCTATAATTATTGATGATGATGATTATGATGAAACATGAATAATATGCTGACAAATGGGCTAGTTTAATAATTATAATTAATATATTATCATATTAGTATAATAATTATATTATTGATACTATAATCCTTTTACAGGAACTAATAACACTTATCGAACATAAATTTATTCTGATGACAATGCAATTATAATTTGTTTGGATACTTGTGAAACGTCGATATTCTCATAGATCATCAACATCAACCAACTTACGAAGTGACCATAGATAGAGCCCCATAAAAGATACACCGACGTTGTTATAGCCTTTGTCATCTCTAAACAGATTACACTCTTCCGTCCACAACACATGTAGCTTTAGTCCACCTCTCTCCATGCATCCAAGACATTCAAAATTGTCCATCTTCATACGAAAATCAAGCCAAGTTCCTCGAAAGACAAAATTCACCACTTTGAGGTTAAACTTCCCCGTAATGGATTGCATTTCTCACATGACTTGCACACATTTCATAAATCCATTTCAATTCATCAAATTTAAAATTCAACTATTATTTATGAAAATATTGTATCTGTTCTGGGAAAATTAAACACCGACCATATCATAAAATGCTATGTCCCAACACCTTGGATGGGGTGACACATGGAAACAATGCACACTTGTCAACAACTGGAGAGGATACGAGGGTAGTTAAGGCCCCTCGCTGCCACCCTCCTCCCCTGTCAAGTCGTTATGATTAGCATTCATATCAACCAAGGCTCAGTGCACTGGGTCTTAATGGAGACTCGGGTTCGACTCCTTGGCATTGGTATGATACAACAAATGCTCATTAATCCAACACTCATAGAAACCAGAGCCATCAACTCCTCTGTCCTCCTGCTCATCTCGTCCCGTGGGGGGTATTATTTCTGGCATTTGGTCTCAGTTCACTGTCTTATTCGGCTTTCTATGCTCCGTGCCTTCGCATTTTGTCCTCTGTCTCCTGCTCGCACCACTGGCCACCCCATTGTCGATCTCATATCCCCTGCGCTTTGCCTAGCCATGCCCCGTGAATCAAACACAACCAATGCAAGCAAAACAAATATTGCACTAGGTTTAGGGACCCCCATTGTGCATTTGGAATATCAACACCCCATTGAACTCCTGGAAGGGCGAGGGCAGGTGCAATATAGTTAGCAGTATATTCAACGACTGGGGCCTCTTCATATTCATGCTCCTTAGCTTCCTCAGGCTCTCTGGAAAGAACAAATCAACCTGCAACATGCCAAGAGGCCAAGTTACAAATACAATGTACAACTCAAATGTAAATTGAATTAACAGAACAAGTTATAAAATCCATATACACAAATTATTTAATATTGAAAATAAAATCATAACCACAACATATGCCATCACTTACTATGATGTCCCATTCATTTACGACTGGGAAAAATGGTTCCTCAATGCTATGTTTTCCCTTTTTTTCAAAACAAGCAACCAATGCTATGTTTTCCCTTTTTTTCAAAACAAGCAACCAATGCTATGTTTTCTCTTTTTGTTGACAGGTATCCCAATATCCACATGTTTCATTGGTGAATCTGTATCACAAAAACAATGGTTCGAATATTACTTAAGGCCACTTCTCTTATGGGCTATAACAAACATAAAAAATGACCCATCATTAGAAAAAGAATGGAGTAAACATATCTTCAATCAACCACAATGAAACTTTGAGGACAAGGATTAGAGACCTTGTCTGGAATAAAAATGCAAAGCAATTACCTGATTATTTTTTCGATCTCTTAGCATGGCACTCGAGTATGCATGGGGTAAAACCGCTTCCATTTTGTTAAGTGAACGAGAAGGGAGGTTTAATAGAGCCAAGCAGATAAGTGATGTTAAAATACAATGTGGTAAAGAGAGAAATTACACGAAACTTGGAGGTAAAAAATTCGAATAGCTTCCCAACGGTTTGTAGATGATAAGCCCAACATCTGCATCACATAAACCTTCTTGAAAAGCCCATTCCGCCTCTTCGAGAATGTGAATTTTTCCTGCCAGGGTAGTCATAATGGATATTTTATCGGAGACGTACTAATCCCTCTGTATAGTTTTACGGACCATAGGATATTAAAGCTAATGGGAATCCGGTTAGGTCATATTTATATTAGTGTGTAAACTAGCACAACTACATAATTGTGGTTGATCAACATCTAAAGGTTGATAAGATGAAAAGATTTCTTAAAAGAATATATTAAATTTTATTATTGATTAACAAATAAATGTTGCGCTTTATTTATTTAACACTAAACCCCTGTTAAATCTGCCCATTATCAATAGGTGTACACCTTTTGGCGTAAAAATACAATGATGAAGGACGTTGAAATGAAATTTGATTATACTGTTTTCCAAAACCTGCATTGACAGAGCTTCAAAAACAAACATGAGTACATCTTAATCCAAATAAACATAAATACATGTTAATTTTATATTTTTTAATGCAGTAAAACGTTTACACTTTTTTTTTTATACCTCTTAACACTAATAAATTTGAAAATAATTTTTTTTTTATAATAAATAAAAACAAATTTTACTAATTTCAAAATTTGAGAATATATATTTTTTATAATAAATAAAAGCAAATTTTACTAATTTCAAAAAGAGATATAGAAGAACGCCTCTAATATGCAAAGTCTAGTTTATAAAAACTACCAAATTTCAATGCTCAACAAACAACTTCAAGTATATCTACATCGATTATTAGACTACTTGTTAATCTATGTTTTATTCTAGAAAACAAATGATTCTAGCTCTCCATGACAAGAAATTAGCATTATAAAATATGTTTTTATCCTACATGAGCATTTTAGTGGGATTTTTATATTAGTAATTGTTAGTGTGAATTGTCTTCTTTGTGGTCATATAATTCAAGTGGGCTTAACAATTAAAAACACAAGTTTTCTCTTTAGGTATCAACTGTCCAATTCCAAGGGGTAGAGTATGTGCATGTGAGCAAGTTGTTATCTATGACTAATAGTGTGGGGTTGGTAAGGTACTAGCTTTCTCATTCTTGCTTACGGGTTAGAGAGTGGGACAAATTGTATTTCTCAAGTGAACCCCGATACCCAAATTTGTTTTCAATTAGGTGTAGCTTGAGTGGTTGATAGAAAAGTTATTATCCTCCCCTACATGAATTTAAATCCCACTTACTGACATGCTTGTTCTCTTCGTGAGCTAATTGTTGACTATTGGCTTGGCCTTGAGCCTTGAAGAATTTGGCTTACCCTAGGTACCATCCTCAGAATGAGGGGAAGTACCTAATGGATTTCCATGAGAAATGCATCACATGAAAAATTAAATAAATAAATCCCTCTTTGGGCATTTAATGTACATATATGTAACATTCTACTTAACTCTTTCATTTAGTGGTCCTCAATAATTAGGTGGTTAGTGACTAGTGGTCGTCAATGATGAGGTGGTTAGTAATAGTGGTCTTCAATAATGAGATGGTTAGTGGCTAGTGGTCCTCATTTACTAGGAGGTAATTCCCAACCTAGTATATGATGGGATCTTCTACCATTGCATGCGAGGAGAGGAGAAGAGAACGTCTATGTATACAATGATTACTTAATAGAGGAGTTTTTCTCTTGGGGTTTTTCTCCACTATACATATGTTGTTCTTGTTTGATGTATAATGTGAATTGGTTCTTAAGATGTTGAATCATGTGACCATGCCCAAATGTTAACATGGTGACACAACATAAAAAAGACTAGCTCCGCTTTGAGATCAACAAGGTGCCTTCAAAGTCTTTATATTAGGGAAACCTTTTGTTTCATTGAAATCAATTTGGATTTGCTCTTGATTCGAGGATTTTTCTTTGACAATACGTAGTGGTCCATTAGGTAAGGGATAAAACTTTCAGCTTTTATAAAGTTTTGAATTTCTAGTAAGAGGGTATGTTTTACTCTTGCCATTATTTTTTGGAGGCATTGGATTTTACATGACATCTTGATCAACCATCGCTAATAATTTTGATGTTTTATGGCCATTTATTGGGCCTTTTTGTTTTTTTGGCCACCATTTTTTTTATAGGGCCTCACTTATTGTCATTTTGTTTTTTTCGGTCAGCCTAGGCCAACCTTGTCCTTCTTGCTATTAATTGTTCTAATTTTTATGGCCACCCTCAACCATCCTTAACCCTCCCATCAATCACCTTCTATTTTGTAAGCCCCATTGCCAATCTTGTTGGTCATCTTTAGACCTTTCGACCAACTTTGTCTCTATTATCAATTATCCTAGTGTTGGTGCCCTCCTTGCCAATGCCCTCCACCCACCTAAAATACCTCCCTCCACCTAGTAATCAATGCCGATGGATTTTTGGACCAGCGTCCTCTATGTTGTTAAATGGTATTGTACCACATCAACGCCTTTGGATGTGGATAACGCCACCTCCATGTTCCCTAAACAATGGGATAACCATAACTACCACACCGACATTTAACTTGCCACTATACACTACCACATGGCCTTGCCAAACATGCCAAACAAAATACCATGTCACCCTAACACATGTCTTACCACATTAGCATTGCCACATCACCTTATCTAATCAACGTCTATACCACATCAACACTTTCAGAATTAACACTACCATGTCAACATGCATAGTAATCTCTTGGTCAACATGCACAATTAACATTTCTAGGACCCCTCTCCATTAAGAAATTGATTTTAGGAACTCAGCTTCAAATGGTGATACCTCAACCATTTGTAGGTCTCTCTAATGCAATTTTTATTTAATTCAAGGTATTTTTTTGAGCTATGCAATTTGGTTCAGTTGGATTGCATTTTTCGATCATATAAAGTGCAAGATTTGTTGTTTTCGGACAAGGCATGCTACAATCCTCATTTTAACAACCTTCCCAGGGTCATATCTTCTTCATATAGGTTCCTTCACGAGTGCCATTTTTTAAGTTGTATATTTTTTTGAGATATAAATATTGGCATAATCAAAGTTTAGATATCATTTCCTTTGTAAGCATGTTACATCTAATTATAATTTGAGTCCATTCTTGATCTTTTAACCTCTTATTTTTGTTGTAAGTTCATTTATTTTGACCTATTATGACTTCTTGTATTGATGCATCTACTGCCACATAAAAAAATAAAAAATTGCAAGTCATCAATGATGTGTTCTATGATGAAGTGTCCTCACTTTAAATCCAGGTCGTCTTTTTTGTATATTAAATTAGGGCCTTAAATGTTGAAAATTCTCTCCTCCATAAGCAACCACGCAACAAAGACACACTGCTCCAAACCTTGCAACATCAAGTTCATACTTTGGAACAACTTCTTTTAAATGTGGATTCCAATCATCGAGATCCACAATGAGGGTTGACATATATTGAATTAAGCACTCATCCACTAGATGAAATTATGGAGAATGTCAGTATTTTATTTTCTCCATCTTCTCATGATTTTGTATTTTATGATACATATTTTCCAATTTTAAGCAACATACAAGTGTACCTAGTTCTAAATTACTTTGCAAAATGGATTATAAAGGTAGAGGTCTTGGGAAGCATGGCCATGGAATTGTGAAACCCATTAAACTTGTGCTTTGACCATTTAGATAGGGTTTATGATGTTTTGAAATTTTAATTTGTTTGCTTCTCCAATCTTTATGACACCAAATTTTCAATGTTCTATGACAACATCATGTTCTTCGATTTTCAAAGAACAAAGGGCACTCTCACCCTTTTACATAGGGGATCTCTCGCTCTCATTCTTGGGATCGACCTTCACACCACACTTATTAACATTATAATACATCTTCTCGTAAACATTTTATGAAACAAGAAGAAGTGGAAATATTTTGGGTTAGCTTCCATTATCCATCTCTATGTGGGTGTATTGGTGCTTGGTCATTACATACCTTCAATGTGTTTAAATGCATTATGCATGTGAATTTCTTCCACACTTCATATGCATAGTTTATATATTAGTTGTTATGCTTAGAAACATTTAATCCTTTGGATTTTTGTTACATTATGATGCTATTTTTTGGGTGTTTGCATCCTTTTACGAGGCACTTTGTCTAGAATTTTTACACTAACACCACTTTATGCTTGGAGAACTTATGTTTGATTATTTCCATTTTTTTCCATTATGTGCATTTGCATCAAATCATCTCCAACTTTAGCACTTTCAATCATCTTGACCACTTTGGCGTTTAAATTTCTTTTTCATGCAAAGCTTTGTCTAACTTTTTACACTAGTGCCACTTTTGTGTGAAGCTTATTGTAATACCCTGGTTTCAACCCTTGAAATACATTGGATCAAATATGTCCATAAATTGTATATCGTCATTGTTCAAGATTCGACCCATGTGGGCTAAGATTATAACATCGTTGTAAATGCTTTAATATTAATAATTTGTATGGAAAATATTTTCTAGATGAAAGGAAATAAGGGGTGTATCCTCATCCATCATTAGCAAGTGGTAGGATTTTCATGTCACCCACTTGTATGGGGTAGGTCTCTTTCGTCAAACCACTTATGAGTGGTGTGCCCATATGTTCTCCCCTTGTCTTTATGTGCAAATAACCAACATGATTGTCTTAGGTGATTGTTGACTTAGTAGATCACCCACAATATTCCTCCACTTGTCTATATGTGTGAAGGGTGCCCTTTGACTATTGGGATGTAATTCCTTAGATATTTGTTTTTTTCCAACTTGAATAGTCTCTGGTTGTTATCATCTACTCATAATTTTCCTATGAAAAGACTAGAGCACTATCGCCTTGGAAAAAATAGGGGAGAAGGATAGAGAATTATGTGAAGATTAGGTTAGGAAATTATGTTGAAGAGTTATGTAGTGAACCTTAACTATAGACAAAAGGGTAAAAACCATCAACTTTAGAATAATAAAATGCATCCACACAATAGACACAATAATATAACATAACACTTAAGGTAGGGTAATGCCATCAAATACTCCCTATGGAAATAAGCACTCTACAATCCATATTTGCAATAATATAATCCTCAACATCCAACATATCCAATACAATAATACTCATGTGTATATATACTTTATCATGAGCATACCTTGGGGTCTATGCCAACTACCCCTTATTATTATATTATTCCCTATAACTACTTAGCGAGCCTATTTATTGCCCAACAACTACCAAGTGGGCCTATTCCATTATTATGACAACATTACATTAATTTCCTCCCCTGGGTACCTCCCTAGGCACCCCATATTATCCTCCCTAAGTACATTACATTCCATCCCCCTTTGCATGTTTTGTCCTCAAAACATCAATGGAAGCCATATAACATGGTATATTAAGTGATGTTGTTAACTGGTATCATGCTCAAGTATTTATCCATCCTCGTGAAATGTGGACATGGGGTCCAACTACTATATGGCCACTATGATATTCAGTATGGTTGCTCCTTTGGCATCCTATTGTCTTTGTGATATTTTGGTATCCACATGAATTACTTTTATTCCTCCACGTACCTATGTAATAGGTGTTGTTTTGATTCTTTGTAGGTCCATAACAATGTTGTTAATGCTCACAAACGTCCATTGGTGACTTTTTTTCTCTAGGTGGCGTGGGTGGTGATATACAACAACCTTAGCTATTGGTTCTTCTTCAACATGTGGTTCCTCCAAGGAATACAACTCTGTTGATTCTTCTTCCTTTTTATACACCCTTTATGGGTATCCCCTTCGAGTGCTTTTCTAGACTTATTTACCAATTCAACCTCAAAGTCTCCATCTAAAGTGTTTGTAGGTATTGCAATTAGTTTCCCTATAATCATTTCTTCATGTGCTACCTTGGTCAATCGTGGTTTAGTTAGAGAAATATCCTACAATGTGATTTTCGATTTTGTGTACCAAAGCTTTATAAATTGAGTCCATCCAAGGATATCTAAGAATAATATCCATGCCATCCATATTCGTAGCATGGAAATTAGAATGCAAAACATATTTATCCATAATAACCTTTATATATTAAAAAAATTGAACATTCACACCCTCAACCTGTGTGCTTTGAATATGCTTTGTGGGGACCTACAATCTTTTAGCTAGTCAACATTGATGAAATTATACTTTCTACTAGGGTCTATATAAATAATGACATTTTCTTATTGAAGAAATCCAAGAACCTATAGCAGGAAGTTTCCAACTGAAAAATAAACCCGTACAATTCTTTGCATTCTTCTTCATTGCTTGAGTACACATGTCTAAAATATAGTTTTATATTTTGTATCTAGATGTCTCAATATCACCTTAGTTTCAATTGTCTTCCACCATATGGAAACATACTCCTAAATATTATAGCCTAATTCATCTCTCCAATAAGAGAGAAATTCAATCGCTCACCAATATATGTAATGTTCAATACTAGGACCATAATAATTTCTTGTAAAATACATTTTTCTTGGAGAAAAACCTACAAATAAAACAAGGGTTTTGAATAAATAGGTTACTTGGTAGCGGAGCTCATTTGCACGACCAACGTTTTGAGGTGACAATTTGAAATTACCATAACTACCTCAATATGGATTAAAAATATATGATATAATATATCAAATTGCAGTTGTTGAAGTGTTATTTCATCTGGATTTGGTCTACCTCCAATACATGAAACCTATCAAAAGTTATGTTATGCAATACTCGAAATAAAGTCTTGATTGTAACAAAAAAAAACCCTGAGATAACTTATTTTAAATCAACAATATCTTCACTTCTCGAACATTGATATGGAGGCTTTTTTTTTTTTAGTTACATATTTTTTTGAGAGGAACTCAAATATCAGATTTTACGCCTAGAGCTATAGAAAACTATCTGAGTATGACAACC
>JASDQU010106141.1:0-15821 GCA_032191745.1 Picea mariana
TTTGCCTGTTTGACCTTTCGGACAAAATGCGATATATTCTCCATACGGACTCCGTTTGACAAAGTAAATATACCACCGGAATCAGGAAGACGAGACAGACGCAATGGAATAGGTTTTTTCATATTTTGAGCACTTTCATTTTGAGCATTTTTCAAGCCCTATCAGGCTTCTGGATCCGATTTTGGATCAGTAGTTAATACAGAGGATGCAGAAGATAGTTCACCTATGCAAAAGAGAGTGAACCAGTTATTGATATTGGAGGAAGAACAAAGCAAATCCTTGAATAGAACTTCTTAGAGACAACAAATTTTCAAAATATATTTTGATGAGAATGCAACCGTAAAGAATTTTCAAAAGGGAGAACTGGTGTTACTCTGGAACAAAGCTAAGGAGAAACCATCGATGCACACAAAATTCAAAGCACTCTGGGTTGGACTATACATCATTGAAAAGATCATGGGTTTTAATTCTTATATGCTCAAAGATATGAAGGGTAAAATGTTAATGCTTCATGTTAATGGGAAACATTTGAAAGGTTTCTTCGCCTGAAATTTTCTCATTTCCTTGTATATAATTTTTCTTTTACTTGGTTTGTATATTCTTACCTGTTGACTCCATTTCCCAATGGATGGAAGCACTTGGTCATGAAGATTTTGGATTATTGACAACCCACAGGGGGTTATCATCCCACAATTAGAGCCAATTGTTGAGATCATTTCCCATTTCCAAGTTTTCCTTCCCTATTCTATCTTCCCAACTTCTTTTTATGATTTATTTTGCCTCTTCTACACCTCCCCTTGTTTCACTCTTTCTTATATCTTTTCTTCTCTCCCTTTCTAGTTACCATACTTAGTCATATTTTAGTAATTTATGGGTTGGTGGGTTGGAGGACCTTCATTTCCATCCACTTTCCCATGTCATAAGTCTGCTACTACACTACACTTAACCATTTTTCAACTTTGCGGGTTCAAGCTCTCATAATCCAAGTTCTGTGATATCTACTTTGCACCTAAAGTTTCGTGATCTAAAATTTTACCATATGATTTGTCGCGGGTGTCGAGATCCTAAGTACTTTATTTCTCCTGCATGCAAGTTCGACCGACCTCCTTTCTACACTTAACATATTTTTTATCATCCATAACCGCAGGTTTGTGGGTTCCTGGGTTGGTGGGTTCATGAAAAGATCCATATTCAAACTCACTCTCATCTGTCCCCATCATTATCTTCCTTTTCCCAATATGCATTAAGTGTTGTTTAATGCTAACAATTGTTATGTAGGATTCAAAAATATCATCATTAATGGAGAAAGGCTCGAGGAATTACTCATTAAATTACAATAAATCTCCATTTTACAAGGGATTAAATTATCATCATCTCTCTGTAAAGATTTATTTGAGGTTATTATCCAGCTGAAGAAATACTCCCATCAACCTATGGAAGCATCAACTGGACAACATTTTTGTGGTGATACTTTAAATATCTTTGGTCGTGAAGACCAAAACTTCCAGTGGTCAAGAGCATATTCATATTATTCCTCTCCTTCTGCACAAAAATACATGATTTGGGCATCTGAAATCGCTTGCGTTGGGTGTGTTCCTAAGGTTTTTTACTGTAAATAACTTGTTTCATGGTGTGTGGAGAAGTACATGCCCAGCCAGAGAATTATACAATTCCAAGATCATTCTCTGATTTCCCTTTCACCACAAGTTTTTACAAGATGTTGAATCTCCTAGAGCCAATGCTTACCTTCAAAGGACAAAGAATGCAAAATTGTTTTGAAAAAACATAAAAATGGGCTTGACCTCCTACCTAAATATTTGGAGAATCCTATATCTATCCCAGAAGACATAACCAGAATCCAGATTGAGTCTTTTAAAAACCCCTATCGAGAAATTGTGTGGTTGTTAACTAGGTTGACAGGTCAGGAAAGCACTTCTTCTATCTCTTGCATGATTTTATATATTTTGTATTTTACAGTGAAAGAACGGGCCATCTTTGACTGGGGAAAACTGATTTCCATTGAAATCTCGTCCCAGTTATCACACTATAAAAAGGACACAATTTTTTTTATGGCTTCCTATCTGATATTTTCTATTGTGTATTGTTGTCAATTTCCAAACTTCACCATTAGTAAGAGGGTGAATCATGAAATATATCAAGTTACCTTATGGTATCAGGCACTACGGAGACATGAGACCCCTATGTATTTTTAATAAGTTTATAATGTTTTTGTTTCCGTCTTCAAAAGGTTGTTGTTGGGTGAAAATACTTCAAGGATATTTGACCAAGCTAACATATTCTTAGAGAAAAAAGGAACAATAGAACAAATGGAAAATCCCAGTGTCATAAGGATATTATGTTCGAAAGAAAATTTTTCTTTTCTCACATATCATGTATCTAAAAAAATATTCATTACAGAGGTGGCAAGGAAGTATAACTTCTGACTACATTTTTTCCATGAAAAAAAGGAAAAATCAATTTATCCCCTTGCTATGGAAGATTGGAGATTTTATTTTCAGAAATATAAATAAAATTGACAAGTTTGCAAATCATTTCAACAATGTGAATTTAAAGTATGTCGAAAGGATAAAAGGATTTGATATGAACAAAATCTTTGTAGAACATGTGCTTTCTGTGGGATTCAGTAACTCGTTCATCCAGACTATCTTGAACGAAGAAGAAGAAAGTAACAACCAAAGTACTCTTTTACACAATGTTGGTGACCTAGAAACACTACTCAGTAGTAATGAGTTTTACAAACAAAAGGGAAAAGGTCCCAGTGAAAGAAGTACCCAGTCTCCAGTGGTTACTCCCAAGAATACCACACCTTGGATCAATGATCCAATGACTCACCCAGTTAGAAAGGTTGTCAACAATACTTCAAGTGGAGGGGGAGAGAACAATCCTCCCCCTAGGAAAATCGAGAGTTTACATAAGATCCCCGTGAGAAAGAAAAGGAAGAATTTAGTGCAACAGGAAGAGCACAATCTTATAGAAAATGACATCCAAAGATTTTCTCTGGAGGACATGGAGCTAGAAGAAGAGATTGAGAAAATATTTCCCGCAATGAACAACTCGAAAATATGGCTCAACAAAATTCTTTATTTGGAAATCATTGCAAATGAGACCTTTAGTGAAGAAGACTCCTTTAATTTTCAAAGTTTTGTTTTTTATAAGGATTCTAAAAGTTGATTGTAGAAAGAAGTAACCTAGCGAATAAAAAGGGAAAGTCTCGCTCAGAGGTCAACCTGAAGGACATGCGATCATCCCAGATTTCTAAAATCCACAAGGAAACAAGGGATGCTCTTGACGATTCTATTGATGGTATGGAAGTTGAAAATGCTAAGTTAAAAAAAAGGATCTGGGCATTAGAAAATGCCTTAATGCCTCTTCCAATCTTGGCAAGTCCTTTGTCAATGGTTAAAACAACTAAACCCGCCATCAAGTTAAAAGGATCTTCTAGTTTGCTCACAACAATCCAAAGTTATGTAGAGAAAAACATTAAAAAGAGAATGTAATTGATAACATAAGCATGGGAGGTATAAAAAAATATTGTTTCTTTCGGCTCAAGGGCACATGATTTTCATCAATATCTGCAATCTTATTTAAATAATGAAGAAGTTTTACATTGATGTTGTCTTTCCATTTGGAATAAAAGTATTGAACATGATATAATTGAAAAGCATAGAAGAGGATCTGCCTTCTCCAAGTTGAATTAAATAGTTGAATGCTTGTTGGAAAGAAAAGATCAAGAATTTGCAAAACATTGTCCAAGCATGCAACGAAGCCATAGTAAAAATAGAAGAATTGTTGAAAAGACTCACATAAATAGATCTGGTAGGAAGCAATGATGAGGTACAAGACCCTAAGTTAATTCTCAATGAAATATTTATGACAAATTAACAATTTGATGAAAAAGGGTTATCAACTGATAAATTTTATGGCATGATTGAATATAATGTAGAAGAAATAAATAATTGGTTGGTTGATAATTTTGTAAAAAAATCAAGATATTGAGGAGGAAATACATGGAATTTCTCATGATTTAAGAGACTTGGAAGGTGAATTATTCAATATTAAAATCACGCATGAAATAAATATTGCACCAATGAAAAATTACATTAAAGATTGGTTTAAAAAAGAAATTGATAAACTAACTAAAGAAGGCCAAGAAGCAACAGTTGAGATGGTTCCTATAACCGTCAATGAAGAAAATAAAAGGAAACAACAAGTAAGTGAATGAGGGAGAGACCATCATAGTAAGTTTATGATGATCACATATTTCTTTCTTTATCAGTTTTTCATCCAATTATTCTGCTTCTTTAACTAGAAAGGTTTAACTGAAATCTGATAACTCCTTCTCGTCATCTTTCAAGGTCTTTCTACTCTGCCATCTCCCACCATCTTATTTCCACAACTTACTTCTTGTTTATATTTTCTTTATGGTCCACGGGATCCGTAATCCCAGTCCTAAGGACAAACACATTTAAATTTCAATGATTTGTAACATAATCTATATTTTTTAGAAATCCCAAGAGAACTATTTCAGGATAAGTTTTGAGTATATTTTATAACTCTGAGTTTTGAGTATAAAATATTTGAGATTGATCTATCATTTTATTTATTTGAGATCCACATGTGTTTTCTCTGTTAAAGTTCTCTTATGCGTCACCATTTTATTTTATTTTTTGTGACCATAAATTTTTAGTTTAACTATGATGGATGTGATGTGTGATGTTCCTGGTCATTTCTCAGGATCTCTCTTTAAAAACAAAACTTTTTATTTTATTGCAATCTTTATATTTCTTTGAATATCACAACGGACTTTCTCAAAGTCCTATATTATTTTGAAAATCTAGAATTCCAAGAAAATCTTGAAACAAAGAGGAGTACCACCTCTATAAAAACGCAGGGGGGTTTGTATCCACGTGAGGTTATCATTTCGGTCCTAACAGATTCGAGCGTCAACAGGAATTAATAGACATGAATGATTCCCCCTTAGACCCCTCCCTCTCTTTTGGAAAATTAGCCTCCATGACTCTGAATGTGTTTGTTTGTGGTCAATAATATGTTTTATTTATTATTATGATATACAATGTTTATATATTACATCGATTGGCCCCCTACCATATATGATATTTACATTATACATCGCTAAATTGAGGATTAAAAATAAGGATGTTACAAGCATATATGATATCAAAGAAATTGGAAGCAAAGATGATCTCAAATAGATGAAGGATGACCTCACGAAGGAGCTAAAAATCCTCATTATCTTAAATTCTTATTCTCAAGAAGAGAGTAAGAAGAGTGAGAGGATTGAGTCCTAGTCACATATGGGGAACAATTAACACATTTGGAAAGTAAGAGGATTGATTCCCAAAGACATGAACAATCATCGCTACAAGATTCAAGCCATAAAGGTTTCAATTTTGGACCAATGAACTACTTCATTCCCAAGATCCATATTAAGAAGTTTGATGATAATGATCCCATAGCATGGATATTCCATATGGTGCAATTATTTGATCTATACCAAGTACCAACTCTACAAAAGTTAACTATTGAATCCTTATATTTAGAACTTGGTCAATTTATGTGGTATTTATGGCTTTGTGATCACAAAAAAGAGTCTATTGTCTCTTGGTCCATTTTTATAGATAAATTGCTAGTACATTATGGGGATAGTATGAGAAACACCTTCTTTAGCCAATTGATAAATCTTAGGCAAAGAGGTTGTTATAGCAAGATTTGCCTCACCCTATGCAAATTTGCTCAGAAGGCCTTTTTCCATTTCCCTATGTAGACTTAAAGTCCCTTTTTGTGGATCCCAGAGCTAAAGATAACATTTTTTCACATATATGTACCCTAACAGTAATACAACATGCGTATACGCAAGTTGCACCATTACAACCCGTGTACATCAGGTTTTGTGCCCAAATTAAAAAATGGTGTCTGGTTTCCATGTCATGTCACAAGATTCATGATCCTTGACCTTCCATATACTGGAAACATTCCAACTCAGCCCTTCAGTTCCATTTAGAGGCTATAAATGGGCCCTATCCAAGCTGTGGAAAAGAGGAGAAGAATTCAACTTTGAGAGCAAAGTTACTCTGGAGAAATTATTCACTTCACATTGAGTCTGCATCCCTTTGTCCTTTTAAGTCTAAACACATTGTTCAACCCCCAAGCTCTTCCCTACTTGATTGAGAACCTCATTGTCTCTCTTATATGATATTGCCTTTGGTGGAGGATTGAAGTGGTGGAGGCCCAACTAGAAGAGACTTAGTTTCTCAGTTCTGAACTGTGTCGACACACAAGTTTATAATTCATTCACTTTTGTTGATTATATTTTAATAGAAATACTATTTTCTCATCCAATTAATGTCTTGCAAATATTTGAATTGTTATTCCATGGGAATATTTGTTATGAATATTGATGGATTATGCTATTGAATGTGATAACTTTATATATTATCACCATATGCTTTCATTTCTTGGTTGTTGAGGAAAAGTTGCAGGTATATTGCTTTGAGTGAAATGCTCAACGATGGACTCCATCGAACGTCTGAACTAGGTAGGATATTTATCTTGTCTTGTTAGCATATTTGTTTATATAGCATAATTGAGATTAGAGTTGATTTCCACAGTCATTTCCTTCTGTTGTGGTTTACCCCATGCCATAGAGATATTTTCCTTGTAACATAATTGACGAACATACTGGGGATGAATCTTCTTTTCGGGGTTTGGAGTGTTTTTATCTTTTGATTTCTCTCGTTTATATTGAGTTTCTTGTCGGCTGATTTCTTGACAGCCTCTGTTAATTTTGATTTTGAGTTTCTTAGCCTTATGCTTGACCTAGCAGTGTTTTAATACATATACATGAGTTTTTAACTGATAGTTGCGTAGATACACATTATTTTTCTTATGCAAGAGGTGTATATATGTGGTTTTCTCCTAAACAGTCGCGTACATCATTCTTATGTGCTTGGTTGTTGAGTTTGATGCTTGCTGGGTAAGTTTTGATGGTTGTTGAGTCTTCTTAGGTCTTTGTTATGACTGTTAAGTGCCTGCAGGGCAGTGCCTTTCTCATCATCCTTTCCATTGATTGTCCTTGCATCTTGGGTTGGGTGTTTTCTTCTTGATATCCTACCTGGTTTGTATCTGATTGCATTCAATAGAATTTTTATATCAAGTTGTTGTTCAGTCCTTGCATTTTCATTCTTTTATATTGAAAATACAAAAATATTAATCATTTTTCATTATTGGCATTTGATCTTCTGTGTTCTTATCGTTGATCTTAGTACATGTATGGAAATATTGCCTTTTATTTTGAATTGCAGAATTAAATTGAAAATTGCATTTTGAAAAGCTTATCATTTATTAGGAATTAAAGTTAGGACTTTACATTTTATTCATATTCGTTTATTTTACCTGCTGTCATAACATCATTAGTTTCACTACCACACCTTTTTGAGTAAGCAAGGCCACTAAAAGAAACACCGGTAGTTTAAAATTGATTAGAAACAATTTTATTTTCTAGGGTGCACAAAATAGCTTAGAATTTAGAGCCTTGGAATAGGATTTTGTGAGTAAACTTATCCAAGGCTATTAAATCAATACATGTGTCTGACTAAGGGAGTGGTGAAATCCATTGTATAATTGGTGACTTCAGGAGGCTCCTCTTACACCAGAGTTAAGCACGAGGTCATGTGAGGTTGGTTGAGGGGATATCCCCCCAATACCTTCTTAGCGTCAGATATATTTATGGGGATATATTCATATATGGGAATCTTGCTAGTACCTTTACCTCTGTGAGAGGCGATGATTTATAGATTTTGGGTTTTGCTACCCTACCCATATGGTGGATCTGACTTACGATTGTTCCCTGCGCATCAGTTATATTGTGGTTGCTTAGTTTCTTGACATATGTACCACATAGGTTACTTGCAGGAGATATTCTGTAGGTACCCTAGGTCAGATAAGGGTCAGACATCACACAACCTTTATGGAGGATTACCTCTCTGGGGGGATCTGACTGACTGGTTTTTAAGCCCACGAGGGCCCTTATAACTGATTTTGATACCTCCGATATTTTGCAGGGAGTCTCATGCCCCTCTTGGGTGAGGCATACCTACTTTAGGGAGGGAGGCCCCTTTCAGCCACTTTATCCTGTTTGTGTGCATATTGGCCTTTTTATTTATTTATTTTGGTGTTCTCTTTGATTACTAGTTGGCCTTAGGATTTGTTTTTATATCTCAAGTCTTGAGTCATCGTGGAGACAATCCAACTTCCTCGCAGGTCTCACTGCTTGTTACGATTACCACTGCATATTGAGTCTTTTCCTTCTAAAAGGCGTAAATTTATCAAACGTGATACACACACCTCCACTTACCAGACTTGTGATCATACAAGGATGAGTACTGTGAAGGATCAGATCCTGTCATTGAGAGGGTGGGGGGTGAATTAGTGACACAATAATTATATCAATTTTTCTTTTGTTAATGCAAACATAATTTTAACACAATATTTTATCGTGGAACCCAATTGGGAAAACCACAAACACTTTTCTATTAACTGCAAAATTTTGTTTTACACGTTACATAGAAGGAGTATGTTCTTCCTCTTAGATTAGCACCAACTAATCAAGATGCACCCACACCCTTGTTCACAAGCACCAACTGGTAGGAGGCTTTGACCCCCTATTTAGTCAGCTACAACTGACAAGGAAGAACCTACTCCCTTGTAGGCTCCAACCCACCCTTGCACCACCCAACCCCCCTTATTCTATGAATCTGGAAAACTTATGTAGCACGTCTTCACTGCATCTTTCTCTGCTTCTGTGATTTAATATATCTTTCTGATTCAGACTGCAAAGGCACTTTCTTCTCACCACTCTATCTCGTTTATATAATCTTCAAAATGGTGTGAGGTATAACACATTGTGTCCTTTCGTTTGGACCATCACAACTCTTCATTTAACTTAACCATAATCTCTGTTAATACAACAAAAAAAGATTTCTATTGAGGCACTTCCTTCAAACCATTACATATGACCGACAACATAAAACTACGGGCTTTATCGATTTAAGCGTTGTATAATATTTTACATTTATTTTTCTTATTCCATATGACCACAGAAAATGACCAGACACTAGGTCAAGTGAATGCTTGATCACTTATCAAATCAAAGGTCACGTTTTAATCTCCTGATGATATGGACGATTCTTGTTTAATTCAGGAATTTGGGACTTCATCCTTCACAACTTCCAACCTCTTTACAAATGTCTCAAATAATAGGCGCATGTCCATAATCTTCAATGGTTGAGAATTCTCTCAAAGTGTTCTTCAGATCAGACGACTCGTGTCCACTTCGAGACTTCGGCCTTCGGGACTTTGGGACTTAGGTCATTTTTTGGTGGTGAAACTCCCGAAGTAAAACTCTTGGAGTGACGTAACTTGTTGTCGTCACTTGATGATGTGGCACGAGTCGAGTGGCTTCCATGTGTCACTCATATTTGTGATTCACATGTACCTGAAATGTCGATTTCATCTTGACACTTGTCATTATCTGACTGTGCTATGTGTCCTTGCTGATGTGGTCTGCTGACGTAGATCTCCCGATGTGGCACATATTCTTCTCCTTGATCTAATAGTCAAGATACTTCTCGAAGTGTTCCTCTGATCGAACAACTCATATCTACTTTGGGACTTTGGGTAATTCGATTTCTCCACTTCCTAGTTCTCCTAAAGTGAGATTCCCCGAAGTGTAACCTCCTCACAACTCTTAACCTGAAATGAATGTTGTTCGTTGATCGTGATCTTATATCGACAACTCAATCTTTCTGCAATGTTTCTTTTCCTTAGTTTAAATCCAATGGTTCTTCTTCTTTGCTTATCCTATCCTTCCACTTAAAATGATCCAACGACTATCGATTCGGGTATTCGGAATCTCAAACCTTTTTCCTTGCTTATCCTATCCTTCTACTTTCCTCGATCTGACGGTCAATATATCTTTCGAAGTGTTTTCTCAGATCAGATGGATTATGTCTATTTCAGAACATTTGTGGCTTACTTTGTCCTTCCACTAAACATGATCTGACGGTCCTGATATGTCCCGAAGTGTTCTTCATATCAGATGGTTCACATTTTCTTCGGTACTTTGGCCTTCTGGTGATATTACTTGTTCTCAACCCTTTTTATCTCGAATTGGTCAGCGTCGAAATTGACCACTACTACCTTGGTACACTTTGAATAGATCAGACGGTCCTCATCTTCACTTATCCTATCCTTCCACTTAACTTGATCCAACGGTCGATGTGGATTGTGGAACCATAACTTGCGAGTGGTTTAATTCGTCACCCAAACTCTGCAATTGAAGTTGTGCGATTGTTGGTGAGTTAACTACATTCATCGATATTTGAATCGATGCGATATGATGATCTAGAATAATTGCGAGATTGGAAATAATGTATAGTTTAATTCTCCCTCCGCGCTCTGCAATCAATCCCTATCGTTGATCTGGTGCTTGCATATGCAACGGTCTTGATTTGATCTGATCGTTGACTAGTCCTCCAACGATCCTTCTCTTGTAATTTGACGGTCTAGACTAATTGCGGGATTGGAAATAACACATTGTTTAATTATCCTTTTTATATCCACAATCCATCCCTGTTGTTGATATGGTGCTTTCCCTTTTGAGTTTCATGTGCATCATCTCTTCTGAGCTTCTGATCTTCAGTCGCTAACCGCGTTGAGCTTTAATATCTGCATATTGTCCTACTGTTTGACATCAATGAAACACATTAATGACACTATCTCCAAAAATATCCCCCTTTTTCATTGATGGCAACACACCAATTTCATACACAATCTCCCCCTGTGATGATGCTTCACTCCACTGAAGTTACTCTCCCCCTTTGACATCAATGGAAAATGGTTTCTTTCCCTATGGTAAAGCTCTGTTTATTTTTATGCTTCTGACTAGAATATGAACTCAGGTAAATCCTCGTGTAATCATAATTTTTTGTCATAATTGAATGACTCCTCCTAAATTGGATTGATGTCTCTTGATCCTCTTTTGAAGCCTTGTTTTTGTAAATAAGAATCTAGCCTTGCATACCATGCTTTCGGTGCTTTTTTTATCCCATAGAGTGCTTTCTTTAGTTTACATACATAGTCTCCTTTGTTAGTTAATTGGAATCCTTCTGGTTTCTCAATATAGACTTCCTCTTCTAAGTTTCCATTAAGAAATGATGACTTGACATCCATTTGGTACACTGTAAATTTTCTGTAGCTGGAGAAAGCTAAGAACATCCTAATTGCCTCTAATATGACCACAGTTGCAAAGGTTTCTTCAAAGTCTACTCGTTCAACCTGAGCATACCCTTTACACACCAATCTGACTTTGTTCTTGATTACTTTCCAATTCTCATCCATTTTGTTTTTATACGCCCATTTAGTTCCAATGACATTTTTATTTTTTGGTCTTGGAACTAGTTCCCAAGTTTGATTTTTTTCAATCTGATCCAATTTTTCATTCATAGAATTGACCCAATTTTCATCTTTACATGCTTCTTTGATTGAGTTGGACTCAATTTGTGAAAAAAGTGTTATTTCTGTCTGATACAATGAATGTCTTCTTGTGTGCACTCCATTGCTTTTATTTCCAATAATCAGTTCTTTGGGATGATTCTTTTGAGTCATTCTTGAGGGTGTCTTTGTGTCTTTTCTTGGGGATTCTTCTCTTATCTATTATTCTCGAATATCTTACTCGTCTTCACTAGTATCCATATCATCCTCTTCCTTTTCGTCTTTATTCTCTTCTACTTCTTCTTGTGTACCAACTGACTCATCATCATCTTCATCTTCACTGTCAAGTATAGTCTCTTGATATTTGATCGTTATCATTTTTAAATCATCCACCTTGACATATGCACTCTCAACAATCTTATGTAATATAAAATTGTAGCATCTATATGCTTTCTTGGTAGAATCATATCCAAGAAAGATACCTTCATCATATCTATTATCAAAATTTCTGAGATTCTCATCAAGCCTTTTGATGTAGCACTTACTTCCAAAGACCTTGAAGTATTTTACCGAAGGAGTTCTTCCAAACCATAGTTCAGAAGGATTCTTATTACTATTAATCCTGAGCTGACCTCTGTTCAATATGTATATTGTTGTGCTTACATCTTCCCTCCAATATCCATTAGATAATTTTGCTTCATTGAGCATAGTCCTTGCAGCCTCCTGAACTGTTCTATTCCTTCTCTCAGCAATTCCATTTTGCTGAGGTGTTATGGCAACAAAGAATTGTTTTTTTATTCCATGGGTTTCACAGAAGAGATTAAATTCTTTTGAGGTGAACTCACCACCATTGTCTGATCTAAAATATTTGATTTTTGTCTCTTTTTCATTTTCAACAAGGGTCTTAAAATGTTTGAATTTGTTGAGTGCTTCTGATTTTTCTTTGAGAAAACATACCCAACCCATTCTAGTAAAGTCATCAATGAACAACATAAAGTAGGACTCTCCTTGCAAACTCTTGGTCCTTGTAGGTCCACATAGGTCAGTGTGAACAAGCTCTAAAGGTTTCGAGGTTGAGTATTTTTTTGTTTTGAACCTTATTCTAGTTTTCTTCCCTATTTGAAAGTGTCCACACATAGGATTTGAGGGCTTTGTGATCTTTGGCAAGTTTCTTACTGCCCCAAGTTTGTTGATTTTCACTAAATTGTCAAAGTTAATGTGCCCCAACCTTCTATTCCATAGCCAAATTTCATCTACTAAATTTATATGACACTCCTCATTCAATTTTTTATTTAGTATATATACATTCTCAGGAGTTCTAGGAGTAGTACCGACCAATTTTCCTGAGTCATCTCTCCTAATTTCACATTTATGGGAATCAAAGATGAAAATATGCCCTTGATCACAAGTTTGACTGACACTTAATAGGCCAGGTTTCAATTTTTCAACAAGCAACACAACCTTGGCTTTGTCTTTTCCCAAACTCACAATGCCTTTCCCAAGTATGTTACCTGAAGTGTTGTCACCAAATGTAAATTTTCCCTTTTGTTTCTTTAAGTTCAAAAACTTGTCCTTGTTTCCTGTCTTATGTTTTGAGCACCCACTGTCAACATACCAGAGATCCTTTTTATATTGAGCTTTCAAGGCAATGAGACATTCCTCTTTTGATGTTTTTTCTTTCCAAAGCTTCTTTTTCTCCTTAATAAACTTTGGTTTTTCTAAGACTTCCATTAATCCGCAACTACTGGCTTTTTGTCCATAATTATGACATCTGAAGCATTCTGGGTTCCCTTCTTCTAGAGGTGAAAAGGAATTATAGTTTATTCTTTTAACTTGATTTACTGTTTGGTTATTTTTAGGGTTATAGTTCTTAACCCTCAAGTTTTTCCTTCCATATGCTCTACAATTCATAGCTTTGTGTTTGAAATTAGAGCATGCAAATCAATAAACAAAGAAAATTTGAGAATACATGTTTTGATAAACCTTCTTTGGTGTTGTCTTATATTCCTTCTTGATGGGTGGAAGTAGTCCTTTGGAGTTCTGATCATTAGTTGTCTTTTCTTCATCTTTCTTCTTGAATGTACTGAGGAGGGAAACTGCATAATATTTTGAGTTAACTTGGTTTTATTCTTGAGAATAACCTACTCCATTTTTGTTACTTGAATCCCTTTGTGTGGTAATAATCTTATCTAAGATTTTAGAGCTATTTTCATATCTTGTTTGAATGAGTTTTGCATCAAGTTCTTTTCTTAGGTGAACTATTTCTACCTCCATTATTTCACAAGTTATTTGTTTCTCTTTAAGAGACTTTCTTCCATCTTATTTGCTTCTAGGATTTGTTTTTTCAGGTTGCTCATGAGTTTCTCCATCTCTTTTTCTTTTTGTTCATGTTTTTCCTTTTGTTCAACTACAAAACTTTTCAGTTGTCTGTATTTGGTTTTGTATCTTCTTAATTCATCCAAGGAATTAAGAAGTTCTCCTTCGATATTAACCTCTGCTTCAACTTTTGACTCTTCCTCATGCTCAATTTCTTCTATCTCATTAGGATCTTCAATACCTAGAAAAAAGACTTCATCATCATCACTATCCCTAGACTCTGATGAACTCTTGTTTTCTTCTTTAGAGTAAAAATTATTTTTCCCTTTGTAAAACGTTTTCTTGTAGTGGGGTTTTTCCTTCTTCTTGTATTGTTTATTTTTTTCCTCTTCATCTTCAGGGTCATCCTTGGGATAGGGACACTTGGAATCAAAGTGGACAACCTTGCCACAATCAAAACATTTTAAAGGTAGATTGCCTTTGTACTTCCCTGATCCTTTCTGAAGTTTTTTAATAAAATTGGCTTCTTCTACATCAGATTCTTCATGATGGATGGATTGAGGTTTTTGCTTCTAATTTTTTGTTTTCTTGAACACCTTGAAGGTTGGATCTCCTTGTGGTAGGTTCTCATGACCTAATATTAACTCATAGGATGTGAGGATTCCATACAATTCATCCAGGGTGAGTTTATCTAGATTTTCTCGATCTTCAAGAGTGGACACTTTAGGATTGTATAGAATAGGTAGTGTTCTTAGTATTTTTTCAACTAGCTCATTGTCTGACACTTCTACTCCCAAACATATGATTGCATTAACAATATTATCAATTTTTTTGAAGTACTCTAAGATATTTTCTTCATCATTCATTTTTAGACCTTCATATTGTACTTTGAGAGTCTGGTGTTTGTCCCTCTTTACCTTGGAATCTCCTGCATATATAGTTTCCAATTTATCCCAGAGTTGTTTTGCATTATTACAGTTTAGTACTTTAGCAAGGATTTTCTTACTCAGTCCATCTTGTAGTGTGTTTAAAGCCTTTACATGTTCCCAAAACAAATTCTTGTCTTTTGCTTCTATGGGAGTGGATTTTGGAACATCATATCCTTTTTCAACTAATGTCCATACTTCCAATCCAATGGACATCATATAGATTTTCATTCTAACACTCTAGAAGACATAGTCTTCACCATCAAATAGGGGTATTTTTTATGAAATCTTCAACTGTTGATCCATTCTAATGTATATTTCTCTTCAAGTGATTTAAACCTTTTGTGAAGAGACCCGCTCTGATACCAATTGAAGGATTAAATCCCATCACTGAAAGGGGAGGGGGGTGAATCAGTGACACAATAATTTTTATCAATTTTTCTTTTGTTAATGCAAACCAAATTTTAACACAATATTATATCATGGAACCCAATTGGGAAAACCAAAAACATTTTTCTATTAACTGCAAAATTTTGTTTTACACGTTACATAGAAGGAATATGTTATTCCTCTTAGATCAACACCAACTAATCAGGGCACACCCACACCCTTGTTCACCAACACCAACTGGTAGGAGGCTTCAATCCCCTATTTAGTCAACTACGACTGACAAGGAAGCACCTACTCCCTTGCAGGCTCCAACCTGCCCTTGCACCACCCAACCACCCTTATTTTATGAATCTGGAAAACTTTTGTATCACGTCTTCATTGCATATTTCTCTGCTTCTGTGATTTAATATATTTTTCTGATTCAGACTACAGAGACACCTTCTTCTCACCACTCTATCTCATTTATATAATCTTCAAATTGGTGTGAGGTATAATGCATTGTGTCCTTTCATTTGGACCATCATGCCTCTTCATTTAACTTAAACATAATCTTTGTTAATTGTTATAACCCTATATTGCACTATCCCTGCTTACCTGGCATTAGGCCTACTCATGCCTCTTCCTAGCCAAAGCCATGCTGAGTAATTCCTCAAAAAA
>JASDQU010106141.1:17327-30751 GCA_032191745.1 Picea mariana
ATCTGTCTACGATGTTGATTTTCTTTGGTTTAAATCCAACGGTTCTTCTTCTTTGTTTATCATATCCTTCCACTTAAAGTGATCCAATGACTATCGAGAATTCAGGAATTCAGAATCTCAGCCCTTTTTCCTTGCTTATCCTATCCTTCTACTTTGCTCGATCTGACAGTCAGGATATATTCTGAAGTGTTTTCTCATATCAAACAGCTTACGTCTATTTCAAGACTTTTGTGGCTTACTTTGTCCTTCCACTAAACATTATTTGATGGTCCTAATGTCTCCTGAAGTGCTCTTCATAGCATACGGTTCACATTTGCTTCTCTAACCATACTGAGCTTTAATATCTACATATTTTCCTATGTTTGACATCAATGACAACACATTAATGACACTATGTCCAACATACTGAATCGAGCCAAAAATATATTGGGATTCCTTCAACTCCCATACCCACTATAGTTAATGACACTCCTTCGACACCTTCAACCACAATGGTTTTAGTGTCGGAGGTTTCTATCATAACTCATGTCCGTTCTATAGTAAATTCTCAACCTATAGCCACAAACCATTTTGGGTCCCTTTTTCACTTGCCAGGATACAATATTCAGTCCATCCCTACGACCTATAGCCATTTTTCTTATGGTATGTCGAATTTCACATCACAATTTTCATCCTCCATCCCAACATCTAATCCAAATACTATTATTGGACTTGGGGGCATGGCTCCTTCACATAATCCATTTTCGTTTGGTGGTGCTCACATCCCACAAAAAACTCCTACAGTTGGAGGCCTTCCTCCTTTTTACCCTGGGTCTAATCTTGGTCCTAATGCTCCTGGATGGAGTGGTCAACCTGATGGACAAGTTGTTACTTACGGTCCATCCTTTACAACTACCTCCTTTGTACTGATTCTGACCAAAACATTTGGCATGATGAATCCACCTTTATCCTCCAGATTCACACTTAGAAGAGGTCAGTTTCATACCTTGGGAAACCCCCAACCTAGAGCCACTCCGGTTCGGGGAAATTTTTACAACCCTCATCACAATATTCCTACTATAATGGTGCCCAACCAAACCTTCATGAATCAGTTCAGAGGAGGGTATTAAAATCCTAGACAGGGCCATGGTGCATACCAGAACCCTGGATGGGATACGATTCTCCAACAACAATATTTCTCGGGAGCTTGGGGCCACATGTCGCAAACCCATATCCCTTTTCTGTCCATGATCAATCTACCAAACTTGTCTAGATTAATGAATGACCATGTGCATCATGATCCGACATGGCCCCCCTTCCCCACCAAGATTCCTTCAGATATTCCAAAATTTGAAGGAAAGACTGGTGAGGATCTTGGTGATCACGTCACTACTTTTCACCTTTGGTGCTCTTAGAACTCCCTTAACAATGATTCTATTCATTTAAGATTGTTTCAACACACCCTCACAGGGGTCATCGTGAAATGGTATATAGATCTACTAGGGGGGACATACAAAACTTTTAATTAGATCATTTTAGTCTTCCTCAACCAATTCCAATTGTTAGTTAGTTACGATGCTAGCATAGAAATTATGTCGATCTTCCTTCAAGAAAAAGCCACCCATATCTCAGATCACATCCAAGAGTGGTGTAGATGGAAGAGGTTGATCAAGGCTTACATACCTCCGAAATTCCTACTAGAGTGGTTCCTTAAGTCTCTACAGCCTTATATTTCGAAGGATGTTTCTACATCTAGGGTTACATCTGAGAAAGAAGATATTTTTAAATCCCATCAGTTAGATCTTATATATGCTCAGTCTGGGATGTTATACAAGATTCTTCAAGATGCACCGAGGTCAAACTATGAACCTAGACAAAATATTGGGCCTCATGCCAATGGCATTGTAGGCTCTGCCAATGTGAAATATGCAGACTTGGTGACAAGCCAGTTGAAAGAGTTGTCTCTAAATTAGTCTGTAGGAGGTCCAGCTTCATTTGTGTCCTCCACTCCCACTCAGTCGACGGATGTACATTTTGTGCAATCATCGACCAACCTAAATGGTAACCAACAACCGAGAGGGAATAAAAAGAAAGAACGTGGTAACAATCGTAAGGGTGGGAATAATAATAATAAACCCAAGGACAACGATAATAATGAGAAGTCGAATAATAATGCTGGTGAGGGAAAGAAATAAAGGAAGAAGGTGAAGTTTCCCTGCAAGATTTGTACAAATGATCACCTTACCCACTTGTGCCCCAAACTTTCCGAAGTTGTGAAGCTTTTATCTCTCCCACCCACTGTGCTGACTAATCCTTTTCCACATAATCAACACATGGCCTCAAGCTCCTGAAATGTCAGAAATGCAGTGAGTAGGAGTCAAAACCCACCGACGTAAGACAATGACCATCTATGCATCAATATGGTTAAGTCTAAGGTTAATGTAGCCACTCGGTCTTGCGATTACAATTTTTCACATACTATACTTGGTCTAGAGTCTCCCCCTCCTCCAGAGATGCCTTTAGAGATTGAAAAACCAGATCCCTTGCCTTGTATTCTGAAAGGAGTACTCAAGTGCTCTACCCACAATCCTAATGTTGGAGCCACCAAGAATTACTCTATTTTTGAGGATCTGGGTCAAACCCCTTGTACGATGTCGGCTCTGGGGGTACTCCACATGTGTCCTTCACAAAGGAATGCATTTTTATCTGTGTTAGGAGATCTAGATCCCAGTGGCTCTAAAGTTATCAATTTTGACGTCACAGATGTGAAGCCTCTCTTGCCTTACCATATGGCATTCCAAATCCACGTGGGTTACTCAAAGTATACCATCAAATGTATTATTGTTGATGAAGGCGTTGCAACATGTGTGATGTCCTTGGTCTATTGGAAAGCCCTCGACTCTCCGATCCTTTCTCAATCTACGACCATGTTGACTTCTTTTGATGATCGTTTTTTCCGCCCTCACGGTATTATTCCTGCCTTCCCGGTCCATTTAGGTGGGAAGATAGTAGAGATGGATGTCAAGGTGGTTGATGTGCCCCCCCAACTATAAATTGTTACTAGGACGCAATTGGACTTATTCTATGACTGCAATCGTATCGTCTGTCTTCTGTACTCTTTTCTTTCCTCACGATGGGAATATCGTGAGAATTGACCAATTGTCCTTTATGTATGCTAGCCCCAATGCATCGGTTGGACTGTCGATCCTCATGATCAACAATTCTTAGCCAACAACTGAGAATATCAGCATCATAATGTATTCATCCCTTATGGGTACCTTTGACTTCATGGCATCGATTCATCATATTTACGCCATGTCCAGCAGATTTGCTTCATCAATGCAGTTCGTTCCTTTCTGCACTTCGTATTTTAATGATCCTTGGACCCTAACTTCCTCAACTGCATCTTGTGAAGGTCAGTTACATACTGGAATGGATTTTCTATTATCGACAGTAGAGATAGCATATCAGGTTGTTCTTGACTCTTCCACCAATCCTGATCATGTTACCTTGCAGATGGATGAGGATGATCTTGTTCTCAAGCCCGTGTGGGCTACATCATCGTCTTGTTCACGTGATTTCCTCGATGATACTTTACCCTCATATGAAGCAATCATAGATTCCATGAATGGTTTTGATAGACCATGGGATGATATGCATTATCGCTCTTATTTTCTCCCATAGCTTGCTAGAATCGAAAAAGATGATTTTAGATCTACCTTGAGCGAGATAGTCGGTCACGTCGTAGTTCCACTTGATACGCACGTAATTTATGCCGAAGAAAACATGGCGAGTATCTCTCCTACTGTCATGATTGATATCTCTCATATCCCTAGCAATATTGAAAATATATACATCGGTGCGGATTGTTCGCCGAAAGAAATTATGATCTACATTGATCTCTTCAAATAATTTTGCGATATATTCGCTTGGTCATATTAAAAGATGTCAGGAATCGACCCTCAAATTGTAAAACATGAGATTAACAACTACCTGGATGCTAAACCTATTCTGCAACGACTTAGAGCTATCAATCCTAGGAAGGCCCCTGTTATTAAGGCAGAGGTAGAAATACTGGTTAACATTGGCTTTATCTACCTGGTTCCCTTGAATGAATGGGTATCCAATCTCGTTCCTATGAATAAAAAACAAGGAACCATCCGTGTATGCATGGATTTTCATGACCTGAATAAGGCCTGTCCCAAAGACAACTTCTCAACACCCTTCATTGATCAGATTCTTGATGAATGTGCAAGAAGCAATTTTTTTTCTTTTATGGACGAATTTTCAAGGTATAACCAAATTCATATTAATCCTGAGGACCAAAATAAGACAAAATTTATTTGTCCTTGTGGTACATTCGCATACCGGAAGATGCCTTTCAGCCTTAAGAATGTCGGAGAAACCTCCAAAGAGCTATGACCTTCGCATTTCACAATCTCAAACATATAGTCGAAGCCTATCTCGACAATCTCGCTGCTCACTCCTGTAAGAGAGTGGATCACCCTACACACCTTTGACTAGTTTTTTAAAGATGTCACCATTACTGCATCCGTTTGAACCCTCATAAATGCATCTTTTGCATTAGGTCAGGTCGACTTCTAGGATTTCTAGTCTTTCAGACTGGGATCATGGTGGATCCGTTAAAGGTTGAGGCAATACTTCGATTGCCTCCCCTGCACACTATTCGTCAAATTCAAGGTTTATAGGGGAAAGCTAAATTTTTACGAAGGTTTATAATGAACTATGCCAATATTACTAAGGGTTTCATGTGTCTCTTAAACAAGGACACTCTTTTTATCTGGGATGAGCGAGCCCAGGAATCCTTCGATGCTGTGAATAAATCCTTGGCATTGACGCCTCTGCTAAAGTATTTAGACTACAGTAGATATTAGTAGCTTTATATCGCCGCGTCCGAAGAGACGATTGGTATCATGTTGGTTCAGTAGGATGACGAGCTCCGTGAGAACGCCATTTGCTATATTAGTCGAAACTTAGTCGAACCTAAACTCAAATATTCTCATGTTGAAAAGCTAGCTTTGGCTGTCGTTCACGCGGTTCAACGATTATGACACTATATATTGATTTGAAAAACTATTGTGGTTGTCTATGTCAATATATTTGAATACTTCCTTACTCGTTGTATCATAGGGGTGAAATACAATAAATGGATTGTCATTTTACAAGAATTTGATCTCAATTTCGCTTCTGTGAAGTCTAAGAAATCGCTAGCTTTTGCATAATTAATATCTGACTTTCCTCGATTAGATGAGGATGTATTCATATTGATTCATTTGCATATGAACACATTTTCCTTGTCTCGTTGTCAGACCCTAGGATGGATATATTGTTGTCTATATTCAAACTTTGAAGTTCCCTCAGCATCTCTCGAGAAATGACTGACGACGTATACGATACCAAGATAAGAAGTACTTTATTGTCGATGACACTTTGTATCATTGAGGAGTATATAGTATCTTGCATCGTTTCTTGAATCATGAAGTAGTTGAGTCTGTTCTAAATGACTGCCACAGTGGGCCTTGTGGTGGTCATCTATCCAGGCTTGTGACAACCTAGAAAATTTTGCGAGCTGGTTATTTTTGGCCGTCTATTTTTAAAGACTGTATCGAAGCAATTAATAAGTGTCACCTATGCTAGGTGTTCACTTGGAAGATCCACTTGCATTCATCCCCTCTCCATCCAGTTATTACCGTCGGTCCCTTCACCAAGTGGGGGGTGGATTTTGTGGATTGCAACCCAACTTCGGTTGGTGTGCATCAACACACTATTGTGGTCGTAGACTACTTTACTAAGTGGTCCAAGGCCATTCCTACAATTAGATATGATGTTAAGACTGCTTCTTTCTTTGTGTTCAATCAAATTATAGCCAGATTCAGAATCCAGAGTTAGATTTTCACTGATCATGGTCATCACTTTCATAATGAAATGATGAAAGAATTAGCATTGAAATTTGGGTTTAAACATGGTCATTATTCCCCTTACTACCCCCAGGAAAATAGGCAATTAGAGGCTGTGAATAAGTCTCTCAAGACCATTTTGTAGAAAATTGTCAGCTAGAGAAAATATGACTGGCACATCATGCTTTATCCAACACTTTGGGCATACTGAACCTCAGTTAAGACTTCCACTGATTTTTCTCCTTTCCAGTTAGTGCACGGTGTGGATTCGATCCTACCTATTGAATGTGAAACCCCTTCTCTTAGATTGGAATTTGCGCTCCTACCTAACACTTTTGACCTCGAACAACGCCTCGTACACCTAGAGAGTCTAGACGAGCAACATTAAGACACCTCCATGGCCATCGAAGAAAATAAACGACATGTCAAGGTCCAATATGATAGGTTTTTTTATCCTCGACAGTACACTGAGGGTGACTTGGTCCTTCTGTACGACCAAACCAAAGAACCATTGGGGGCAGGAAAGTTTAAACCCATGTGGCACGATCCCTATATCGTGTGACATATCTTAGAAAAAGGAGCCTATGAATTAGAAGATTATGAAGGGAATATGTTGGTTGAGCTCGAGAATGGGATCTACTTGAAAATATATTATGATTAAGCCCCAAGCTTGGGCGTAACTCATTGTATACTAATGTATTTTAGTGTATATATATTTTCCCTCTTTTTTATCTTCATCTTTCTTATCAAATTTTCCCTTGGTTGGAAAATGTAAACGGAGTCTTCGGTCTACTTAGGATTCGCAGATGGGGCCAGTCCTCATACATGAAACTTGGCTTCTGTCACTTGGGTTGTTTACTCACCAGAGGATATACTGGTGTCTTCAAGTGGCATTTTCCTAGGGCCATCCACGAATAATGTGGTCAAATATAGCGTCGTTATAGAACTTTTATGCGATGCCATTTCACATGGTATTCACTCTTTAGAAGTTCACCTAGACTCCCAGTTAGTAGTATGTCAGTTGAATGACAATTACCATTTGTGAGACCCTACTCTAATATGACAATTCTTATGGCTATGAGTTTTGGAATGACATTTTTTGATTTTATTACTTATCATCACATACCTAGAAGTTCTAATTATGTATCGAATGCATATGCTAATTTTATTTTAGATTGGAATTTGGCACATAACTAAAGCAAAGAAAACACTTTCATCAATGTACACATTGTAATATAAGTAAATACGAAGATCAATGATTTTATATGTTTCATCTCTCCAAGAAATATGGTGTTAAACCACAAAATTGGGGCTCACACCCTCAAGATACATATACAACCGATCATACAATAATCACGACATCTACGCTTGTGGTGCTAGATGTGTGTCATGATATCATACTATGGTGTTTGCAAGATGCCAAAAGAGTCATACCCAATAATGGGGCACACCTACCACCTGTTGATGCATCACCTCCAGAATACCCTCTACCTAAACCATGAGAATCCTTTGTGTCAAACGATACATGTTTCCCTACATGTTTTAAAACACTCTATCAGTGTCTGCTCCCGCTGGCTCATCCCCCCAGTGTCATGGAAGTTCGTCCGACCATCATGGACCCACATATGTGTCACATACATGTTTAGTTAGTACTTGACATCACCCAAAAATATTTTTGTTTTCTTATACAAAAATACAAAAAAATGAAATATTTAAAAACTTTGGCATACCTATGTCTCTGTAGGCAGAACCTGGTGGTAACAGCATGTTCAGATCTCCTCTGAAGTCAATCCCTGCATAAGGGTAATCATTGTAGGATGTTGGCACCCTACCAGCTCCCTTTCACCTCATCACCTCGGTCTACCATGCCATGGCTGGATCACGAGGTCCATGCGGAACAATCTCAACTCTAGGGCCCAATACTAGAACCCACTCGAAGAAAAAACTACACATGATAGATGCAAACCTGAAGTTCCTCTTTCTACCCAGTTTGCAATTTGTCAGCTGTCTCTTCATGTTGGCCAGCAGTGAGGTGCATTAGTCATAAATCATGTGTCAAAAGCACTCCATTGAATAGAAGATAAGTGGCCTCGATGCATGGTGCAAAGAGGTTGACCTTGTGATCTGTGTCAACACTAGGACAAAAATATTGAGACTTAGATTGTTTATCGCTCTGATCGGGAGTTGGCTCCCTACCTTCTTGGTCCTTGCAATGCAATGAGTGGCTATGTAATCCTCTATGTTCATGCCACTCCCATATCCCCAGGCTTTGAGGTTGAACACCTCACCCTGACGAGACAATTATGTCAAGAAGTATATGTCCTCAACTTCAATCCTCAATGGTTAACCATCTAGGTTGAAGGTTTCAGTATCTGAATCCCAGTAGTTCACTAGCAGATGAAGCAGTCTCACTTGATCCTTCATAAATTTAATATCCCAAAACTTATATAGCCCACATATTTTTAAAGTCATCTGGGCCCCTGGATCTCTCTCCATTGCAACATCCACCTCTTCATGCTCTCTTTCTCTCCATTCTAGCACCATCCTCCAAGATTCAAACCATTTTTTGAGTCAGTAACAATTTGAAAACCATATCCACGGATGTGTTTGTGAGCTAAAATTTATACGATCACATATAGGTATGATTATACGCTAGATGTTTTTCAAACATGTGCATATAGGTATGCGTATACGCGACTCGATGATCTATACACTGTGTATACCCTAGTTTCTAAGTTGCACCCTAAAATGCTAAAAAAAGAGACATAATTGCAAATTTTAATCCACTAGAAATAAAGAGAGGAGCAAGATGAATTACTTGGTCTAGATGGTTGTTGATTCCGTCACTTGTGGATCTCACTATCAACAATTGAAATTCAGGGGCAATTTGGTCCAAAATGCACTACTTGGGTAAAAAATACAAATAGTATAGTAAAATTGTTTTTTTTTACTATTTATAGAAACTTTTTGCCCACTTTGCATAGTTTTTTAATATTTTGGCCTAATGGACTAATACGACAATGGATGGAGTTGGTTTTGATGGTTTTATCTAGGGATTCTTGTGGTTTTTAGTGCCATGTCGCCCGTTCATAACTTTGGACAAGTATTTTATTCAACCAACATATCGGATAGGTCATCAATCCATTATGCACATTCACATCATCCTATGACTGTAGCTCAAATGCCTTAAGTACAAAACTATTTAGTAGTGACACAAAACCTTCTTTCTACAACTAGAAGTGTCATTATTGAATGGTAGAGACTTACCAAACATGGGTACCTTAGTTAGATCCTCTGCACCATTCGGTGCCCATGAAAAGATTTTTGTCCATAGGACCGGGAGTCCCTTATAGCTAATACATGATTTTATGTTTGAACCTCATTTCTTACTCATAAGCATGTTGACCTATACCTAGTGGGACTCCCAACAAGTTTGGTTTAAGATCTTTTTTTACTCTCTCAAAAAGAGAAAATATTGTCGAGTGAACTTGTCTCTTTCACACTCGTAAATCAGATTTGAAAGGACATCTGTTTAGTGTAAGTTTACCCCTTTTTCAAACCAAGTAGACTAAATTCACGAAAAAAGATGACATTTTTTGGCATTAAGTTGTAATTGCATCTCATTCTCTTTCTTGCAGTATTGAGACTATTCTCGGTTCTCTCTTTTGCATTATAATCCTATCACCTCAGCAATCTGCATCATCAACCAAGCAGAGCCTTGTTTATATCATTTGCAACTTGACACCCTATACCAAAGAAGAAACATTGCAAATTGATCATAGGTATGTTCCACTGCTGGAACTAGTTTCTTACTTGCGACACTCGTTTCCTCCTCTGTATCATAACATTCATTTGACTATGAAAAAAAAAAAATATGGGCGGGAAAAGAATATTATCTTATATTGGCAGCAGTCGTGTCATTTTTTAACAGAGCACAAAATTTTGAGTCCACTTGTCATCACAATTGTCGGTTTAGCATGACCTTAGGAAGTTGATTTTGTTACTTAGAGTTTACTCCCCTGATTGGTTACTCTTCCATTCCATATGGAGAGTTTTATTGGTGCCTCCTACATCACAAAGTTTCATCATTGAGTCTATGATTCCAGAGTCTTCCATATGTCTCATGCTCTTGTTCAAAGGATGTCTATCAACATGTGTCATCCACTCCTCAAAACTCTTAACTTTTCATGTTGGCCATACCCTCAGTGTGTCTCAAAATTACATGAAGTTGTAGTCCTATCATTCACCCTGGTATTACTTTCATCATTGGTAGGTAACCTTGAACCCAACAATCGACATTTCATCATTGGTCATTGAATGAGAGGTTTCCTTTGTGTTCGACGGAAAGAAATATATTCACACATTGGGATTCTTGCAATGTCTTGGCTGCCATTAGCCTTATTGGTGGTTTCCTCGACTTTTTCAACACTTTTACTTATTGGATGTTATTCAAAGGGTCTTTTTCGTGTACCACTTGCATTTGGCATACATGAAAGACACACAAGGTCATTAGTTCGTGAACATGTTCTTTGTCCAATTTCCTCCAAGTCATCAAGATCCTACTTTGTACCTCGTGTTGAATGATGAGAGATGCCTCAATGCTCTCCTTTTAGCGGGTCTCCTCCCATCGACTTCAACCCATCTATTATGGAAATGAAACCTAGAGTCCTATGAGTACCTATAGGCTTGCAGTCATCAGTGGCAAGTTCTCTCACCATCGACAGTTGGGAATACATCAAAGTATCTTGATCCATGGATTCTTCAAGTTTTCAACCTCAACTCCTTTATTCACACTTGTAAGAATGTACTTGGTGCCTTGATACCTAATTTCATTATTGGTAGGTTTTCTCGTGTTTGTTAACAATATACCTTAATGACTGGTAATCAAACGAAGTCTCATTGTGTTTGACCTCAACTCATTTATTCACATAATGTAGACTTGCACCTTTAGTGGATCGTGTAGAAGACTTGAAGATGTCATTTCATATTCATAGCTTTCCTGAGTTGTTGCTATCTTTCATTGGACCAATACTTATGTGACTTCAGTGACCATCGAAGATCAGATTGTACTCCATCGTATACAGATATATTCAGATTTATTTTGAGACTAGTTTTACTGGGCCTTGTTCGTGACTATGACAGCCTTTGGCATGTAGCCACCTTTATATTGCCTATTCATGGCCATGAGCAGTTGTTTGGTATATTTTCACATGGATCTGCAGTGTAATTCAAATTGGCAGCCATGTGCACAAAGTCAGTATAGATTGTAATATTCTCATGAGCAACTAGTTCATCCAGCTGGGTCTCCATTACTCCACTTCTAGGTATTATAATGTATTTTGGCCATCACAAATACTCCTCTAACCTCACACATTAGGGGGCATATGTTATAGAAATATTTTCCTCACCCTATGCAAATTTGCTCAGAAGGCATTTTTCCATTTCCCTATGCAGACTTGAAGTCACTTTTTGCAATTCCCAAAGCTACAAATAATATATTTCCACATATACGGGACCTAACAGTTATACAACATGAGTATGTGCAGGTTGCACCATTACAACCCGCACACATTGGATTTTGTGCCCAAATTAAAAAATGATGTCGGGTTTCCATGTCACATCACGAGATCCATCATCCTTGACCTTCCATATACTAGAAATGTTCCTACTTGGCCCTTCAGTTCCATTTGAAGGCTATAAATGGGCCCTATCCAAGCTGTGGAAAAAAGGATAAGAATTCAACTTTGAGAGCAAAGTTACTTTGGAGAAATTATTCACTTCATATTGAGTCTTCATCCCTTTATCCTTTTAAGTCTGAACACATTGTTCAGCCCCCAAGCTCTTCCCTACTTGATTGAGAACCTCATATGAGCTTGCCTTTGGTGGAGGATTGAAGTGGTGGAGGCCCATCTGGAAGGGACTTGGTTTCTCAGTTTTGAACTGTGCCGACACAAAAGTTTGTAATTCATTCACTTATGTTGGTTACATTTTAATAGAAATACTCTTTTCTCATCCAATCAATGTCTTGCAAATATTTGAATTATCGTTCCATGGGAATATTTGTTATGAATATTGGTGAATTATGTTATTGAATGTGATAACTTTATATATTGTCACCATATGCTTGTGTTTCTTGGTTGTTGAGGACAAGTTGTAGGTATATTGCTTTGAGTCAAGTGCTCAACGATGGACTTTATCAAACATCTAGACAAGGTAGGCTCTTTATCTTGTCTTGTTAGCATATTTTTTTATATAACGTACTTGATATTATAGTTGATTTCTGTAGTCATTACTGTCTGTTGTGGTTTACCCCATGCCATAGAGAAATTTTCCTCGTAACAGGGGTCTAGTTCAAATCACATTCAACAACTTCAAAAGTTGGGTCTTAGAGTATAATATTCTAGAGGATAATTTTTTGAATCTATTTATGGGCACTTTAAAGGAGAGTATTGAACATGAGGTGTGTCATGAAGCCTAAATTCATGGATATGGATTCTATGTGGAAAAGAGAGATAAAAGTGAAAATATGGATACCAAGAGGGTTTTCACTAACACCAATAGAGAGCACAATGTTTCCACTCCTAGCCTAACTCACCTACAAGGTTGATACCTCATAAAATGGATTAAAAAAGAGAAAATGGACTAAGTTTCAATTCTACAACAAGTATAGTAATGGGCATAAGTGTGGTAAGAAGAAATTATTCTACATAGATTGTGAAGAGGAAGAAGAACAAGAGCTAGAATCTTGTCAGGATATAGAACTAGAAGAGATTAATCTAACCAGATCTTGTCATGCTTTGGCTGGCATTAGCACTCCCCAAATTGTCAATATAGAATGATATATCAAGAAAAAATATCTAATGTCATTGATTTGATTTTGCTAATATCCATAACTTCATTAACTACAAATTAGCCAAACTTTTGAATTTATTTATATATTTGGCACCATAGTTTCAAGTAATGATTATAGATGGGGGTTACATACATTGTTCATGGAAGTTCCATAGTATTAATCACACTATGGGGACTATTTCTTGGATATCCTAATGATTGCAATCAAAATGGGTGGTTCTAATGTTCTATTAGGGGTCTAATGGTTATAACCATTAGGAACAATGGATTTTAATTTTCAACATTTTTTCATGAGATTGTCCTTGGGCAAGTAAATTGAAGTTAGAGGTATGCAAGGGAAACCATCAAAATGGATAATCTCTAATATTAGTGATATGGCCAAAAAAATAGAAAGCTACAAAGCACAAATAGAACTCCTAGAAAACTAGGTGACTTGTGACAAAGAAACCCAAGGAAACACTTCATAATTTATTCACTATACTCTAGAGATTCAAAAGGAGTTGAATGTAGTACAAAGAGTCTTCTACAAAATAGTCCAAGACATTTAGGACTAGTGTTGATATGTACTCACTCTATACAACCAAATATAAGAGTGGAAAAAATAATGAGTGAGGGTGTATATCTAATTTGACTTGATGAACAAGTGGCAGGAGGATCTCTCTGAAACTCCTAAAA
>JASDQU010106141.1:47556-60417 GCA_032191745.1 Picea mariana
ATATAATTTCAAAGTAGTACAGTATTGTCACTGATTGTCACTGATAGTTTCCAAGTTTGGAAATACACCATAATATTAAAAAAAATCCCTAAACATGCATTCATTCAAACAACTGTCACTGAGAGTTTCCAAGTCTGCAAATACACCATAATATAAAAGATCCCTGAACATACATTCAAATAACTGCATAAAAGCAGTGAGCCAAGTTGTCTAGCAGCTGTGATAAAAATAATCTATGTCATTTTTTGCAAATATTTCAAAGGCCACCGTGTGAAGCTTCCTTCCTTTCAATACATTTCTGCAAAAACAAAAAGAAATACACATTATCTTGAGATAAGAAAAATGTTGAAACAAGAATTATATTCTAATATTTAGCGTATAATTATTGCACTCACCTCGAGTTCACTAATACCACTATGAATATACTGCACATTATTCTCGAGTTCAACGTCAATATGATCACTATCAATATTGAGATCACTTAGTGCATCTTTCATAACTCTTTTGATAAGGACTTGTCCTTTTCATCGTGTTGCTTTTATAGAGTTTCCGTGCATGTGGTTTCATCATGCAAAACAAATATACAACATTCAAAAGTATGAAGAATGTATTATTAAGCATTCAAAAGTATGAAGAATGCAAGTAATAATTTTTTGTCAAAAAGAACATTTTAAGCGTGAAAATTTATGACAAAACATTGGGATAGATTAACTATCACAACATAAATTTGATTACCTCAAATTCAACACCACCATCATCAATGTCCTTTACACATTTCTCGGCGAGTTCTTCATGGTCACTATGACCAATATTGGCATGCTCTTGTGCAGTCTTCGAAGCCCTGTTGACATTATAAATGCATTTTCCTTTTGGCAACAATGCATGTTTCATATGATTGCTCTACATGTGGTTTAACCATCATGCAAAAAAATATACAACTTTTAAAATTAGCAACAAATTGTCTTGAAGGGAACTGTTCTCTTTTTAAAACAATGAAACAACAGAATTGCAACAAGCATTGGCAGAGATGTAAAAAAAGAAGTGTAGAACATGAAACATTGTGATGAGCCTTCGAATCTATTTTATGATATGATAGTAATTATGATATTAAAATAATTTAAAGCATTATTTTACAAGAAATGGTATCATTGTCCAAGGCAGTTAACCTTACTATTCATAACTTTGGATATTTGTAGTCGAGTTGCCTTAGCAAAAAGTAACACTATATGTCAATAGTAAAAAAATTCAAGCATCAAGAAACTCTCCATTATCTATAGTCGTTCCACCTTAGCGAAAAGGAACACTATATTCAATATCAGATAAAGGTTAAGCATCAAGCGGAAAGGGATACCACCTGTATAGGAGTGGACATTTACATCTTATAATAATTACATATAGAAATTATCTCAATTAAAACAAACGTATTTATTTTGTATTGCTCTTGTATTTATATATTTCCATCTGCAATACCAAATCAACAAAGGAATCTTGATAATATATTGAGTTATGTGGAAGCTAGGGTTGTGAACTGGTGCATTGCCACAAAAGGCAAGAATGAGGAAGAAAATAGGTTGAATGCAACCTATATAATCAATGTGGCAAGGAAGCTTGGATGCTTAGTTTTCCTTCTACTTGAAGACATTGTTGAGGTCAATCCTAAAATGATACTTATATTGATTGCAATCATTATGCTTTGTAGTCTTACAAAACAAACCAATGAAGATGTAGGGATTTCAGACAATGAAAATGGAAGTGTAACTAGAAGTTTCTAAAACATTGCTATTGATGGAAGTACTTCAAAGGCTTCTTTACCACTTGATAATGGAAGTAGCAGGATATGTGGAAGTATTGGTTCAGATCCTTGGCTTTAGAGCCAATTCACCTAGGCGGAGCTTCAAACTTTAAAATAACAATATGCATCCATGAAGAAGGAGAAGGGTGAATTAATTGTCTGGTATTTGAGCTCTAGAATGACTAAACTAAAATACTTTTGAGGAGTTGTTCATCAAGGAGGAGGTAGGAGTTGTTGTGGGGGAATACCATTTGAATGCAAAAGAGATTTGAAGAAAAATAACACTAAGAAGGATAAAATATTTCTAAACAGAAGTAGGAATTAAACTCTTCTCTTTCCTATGATAATCACACCATTGAAAAAACACATCATCAATGAATATCATCAAAACAGTGCAATTTTATTTATATCAGTCTACTGTAAGCATAGCATTTACTCAAGTTGAGTTTACAAATATCATACGACCTATACAGGTGTGTACTTCTACTAGTAATACTTATCAAAACCACAAAATACAAAATTGGAACTACTACTCGGTTTATATTCGACTGGTATCTTCTCAAAGCATAGCTTATACCATTGCCTCTAACCTGGGAACACTTTCCTTTTAGACTAGATGAGTGTGTAATATGAGTGTATGTTGTAATTGCCCTAACTCGGCTTCTTTACCAACTTCAAGACCAACTCAGCCTCTATTCCTTAATTTTGATGAACGTTGGCCCTAACTCGGTGTTATGAGGAAAATCACTCTATGGCATGGGGTAAACCACAACAGATGGACTGACTGCAAAAATCAACTCTAATCTTAATTATGTTATATAAATGAAAATGCTAACAAGACAAGATAAAGAGCCTACCTCATCCAAATTTTTAATGAAGACCATCATTGAGCATTCGACTCAAAGATTTGTATTTGCAACTTGTCCTCAACAACCAAGATACGGAAGCATATGGTGATAATATATATTGTTATCACATATAATAGCATAATCCATCAACATTCATAACAAATATGCCCATGGAATAACAATTCAAATATTTTCAATATATTAATTGGATGAGAAAAGAGTATTTCTATTAAAATATGATAAACATAAGTGTATGAAGGACAAACTTCTATGTCGGCACGTCTCAGAACCGAGAAACTAAGTCCCTTCCAGTTGGGCCTCCACCACTTCAATCCTCCACCAAAGGCAAGCTCATATAAGAGAGACAATGAGGTTCTCCATCAAAGAGGGAAGATCTTGGGAGATAAACAATGTGTTCAGACTTTAAAGGACAAAGGGATGCAGACTCAATATGAAGTAAGTAATTTCTCCTGAGTAAATTTGCTCTCAAAAGTTCAATTCTTCTCTATTTCCATGGTTTGGATATGGCCCATTTATAGCCTTCAAATGGAACTGAAGGGTCGATTCGTAATGTTTCCAGTATATAGAAGGTCAAGGATCATGGATATCGTGACGTGACATGGAAACCCAACATAATTTTTATTTTTTAGCACAAAACTCGATGTACGTGGGTTGTAGTGGTGCAACATGCATATACGCATGTTGTATAACTGATAGGGCACATATATGTGGAAAAATATGATTTTTATATTTGGTAAGTGCAAAAGGGGACTTCAAGTTTGCATAGGGAAATGAAAAAGTCCTTCCGAAAAAGTTTCATGGGGTGAGTAAAAGCTTTCTATAACCCCGTGCTAANTTCCGAAAAAGTTTCATGGGGTGAGTAAAAGCTTTCTATAACACTCAGCTCCTCGTCCAGGCAGTGAGACCCGAACTACTTGCCCTAACTCGACTCCTTGTTCACACAATGAGACCTGAAATGTTTTCCTCCTTATGAATGCATAGATACCCTACTTGGTCTCTATGATACCCGACTTGATCTCTGGTTACGCTTCCCTCCTTGTGCATGCAAAGAGACCCAAATTGGTCTCTATCTTTGCCCTTCTCGGCCTCCTCTTGTTTGTTGTCTTGCAGACCTCGTCTCAGTCCTCTTTGGAGCACCTCCTCTCTCTAGTTGAACTCACCCTCTTTTCTTTTATATTGATAGAGAGGCTTCTAGTTTACTTGTAACCCTAACATATTTTCCTCAATCATTCCTATCCCTCAGATCCTCTCATTATGAACTTTATCCAAGGGTGGGGACTTAATCAAGCATTTATATGCATCAATGGCTGAGATGCAATATTCGCTTGAGTTGGGTGGTCCCCACCATTTAATTTTCTTTTGTATAGTCAAAATATGGGCTTCCTCCTCATTACTAGACACCCCTAATGAGGAGGAGTTACCTTCCCAAGCTATACTCTAACACTCCCTCTTAGCGAGGGAGGTAAAGTCATTAGAATTGTCTTCTCCAAGATCCACCTCACTATGTGTTTTTCCCTCTGAGTCTGAGAGGCCTAATCGTTCCATGTCCAGACATTCTACTTTTTCTGCTAGGATGAGTCTATTTCACCCTATATAAGGATTATCTGAGTATCCCCATTCATCCAATTGAGTCCATTCCCACCATGTGGGTCTACTGAGAATAGCCTATTGTTCTCTTACATTTTGACTTGCAAACTCATTGCTTTCTTTTGTGAGTCTGTAAACATGTTTTCCCCACAGTTTATATAGCCCATATTCACTTATGCCTATCATGACAGGTGGTCTCGATTCTTGACTTTTAACTGAACAAATGTGTACACTGCAACCAAAGAATCTTTCCCCATAGCCTTGATGCTCCAAGGCTAAGATTGAGAGCAAGATGATTCTCATACATGGTACGTACAATACTTCTGGTATCATGAAAACTCTATATGATTCTAGTTGTAGTGATACTTCCCCTTTTCCATGAAATTCCATCATACTGGAATGCACCACACACTTAACAATTCTTGAAGCTTGAATTGAGAATTTATGAATTTCAAGTCGATCACCTATCATGTGACTCATGGCCCTATTGTCGATGTATCAGCCTGCCCTGGTTCTATCCTTTGTATCTAATAACAGAGTGTATTCGTCCTTAAACATTCTAGAAAACTCTCTAGGTATGGCAGCCAATTGTTGCGCATCTTCCTATTCTTTGTTTTCAACTTATGTTGACGTTGCAATCTCTTTTCTTCTCCCTCTTTCACCAAAGCCCTTCTTATCTTGGGTACACTAGCTAGAAAATTGTCCAAGCTCTCCACACATGAGAAATAAATGAAAATCATACACTTTGTCTCAATTCTTCAAAGTCCATTGGATGCACAATAGTAAATATTGGAACATGAGACTTAGTTGAAGGGCGGCCTCATCTTGTCCTTCCAAGGTTCAGAAACAAAATCAAGTTTCAGTATTGGACAAAAAGAAATCAACGTCCCACATTTGTTATTTTTTATTGAGTAGAGATTCAACACAAAATGGGACTATTTTTTGTGTTTCCACACACAAAAAGGGATACCACCTGTATAGGAGTGGACATTTACATCTTATAATAATTACCTGCAGAAATTATCTCAATAAAAACAAACTCATTTATTTTGTATTTCTCTTGTATTTATATATTTCCATATGCAATGCCAAATCAACAAAGGAATCTTGATAATATACTGAGTTTTGTGGAACCTAGGGTTGTGAACTAGTACATTGTCACAAAAGGCGAGAATGAGGAAGAAAAGAGGTTGAATGAAACCTATATAATCAATGTGGCAAGGAATCTTTGATGCTCATTTTTCCTTCTACCTGAAGACATTGTTGAGTTCAATCCTAAAATGATACTTATTATATTGATTGCAAGCATTATGCTTTGGAGTCTTTCAAAACAAACCAGTGAAGATGCGGGGATTTCAGGCAATGAAAATGGAAGTGTAACTAGCAGTTTCTCAAACATTGTTATTGATGACAGTACTTCAGAGGATTCTTTACCACTTGATTATGGAAGTGGCAGGCTATGTGGAAGTATTGATTTCATATCCTTGGATTCAAATCCAATTCACCCAGGTGGAGCTTCAAACTTTAAAATAACAATATGCATCCATGAAGAAGGATACAGGTGAATTAAATGTTGGGGATTTGAGCTCTAGATTGACTAAACTGAAATATTTTTGAGGATTTATTCATCGAGGAGGAGGTAGGATTAGTTGTGGGGGAATAAAATTTGAATACAAAAGAGATTGTGGATTTCGAAGGTTTTCTATAGATTTATCTTAATTTGTAGACACAGGTAGATACAAAATTAAGTGGTTCCAAGAACAAATCTGCATTTCTAAACACTGCCACAACCACCTTGCTTCATACAATTGGCGAATCTAAGAAGGTGGGATTTTTTTCTCATATCAATAGCTAATTTAGAGATGTTCCAGTTGTGAAAAGATACCTCCCAATTGATCCTATGACAAATGATCTCTTTGATATAGTGAAAGATGGCATTCTTCTATGCAACTTTATCAATGTGGTTGTTCCTAGAATCATCGATGATTGAGCAATAAATATGAAACCAAAGCTTAATCCATGGTAAATAAATGAAAATCAAAGTCCATTGGATGAACAATAGTAAATATTGGAACACTGGACTTAGTTGAAGGGAGACCTCATTTTGTCCTTGCAAAGTTCAGAAACAAAATCAAGTTTTAGTCTTGGAAAAAATAAGTCAACCCACATCTGTTATGTTTTATTGAGTAGAGATTCAACACAAAATGGGACTTACACCACTATGCCCATGTCTTATCGTATGTTGATAAATCAAATTTATTTTTGTCACCTTTCCACCAAGACAATCATTACATGGACATGGATATCTTCCCATATCATTCTCATCGGCTATTCTCTCATCATATGCATGGTATCCATTCATTGTCAACCTTCAACTTTGACTCATATTTTATGTTCTACATTCCAATATTAATTTGATATGTTAATTAACAAATCTCAGGTAATTTAGATAGTACAAGGGCACAAAATCAGCTAAGTTGTTGTTAACAACAACAACATTGACAAGGAACTAAGCTAGTCTATGAGTTTGCATTTTCTAGTTGTGAAGAGAGGTTTGGAAAAGCAAGCATTTCTCATAAAAGCTAATAGGAAATGATAAAGGTGTCGTAGAAGGAGGAGTTTATCAACCTTGGCAGATATAAATCCTCTGCAGTTTAGTAGTCTTGTGGAACATGTAGTTCTTACTGCAACTTCCCACTCTGAGTTTTGGCCAAATTATTGCAGATTAATGATTTTGGGGGCACTTGAAGGAGCTTGAAATAATTTTTTTCTAAAACTATCATGCACTAAAACTATCAGATTTACATTTTTTTCTAAAATTATTAGAGTTCCATTTTTATGATATTGAAGAATGCTAGAAAGTGACCACACTTGTGATTCTAGTTTATATCTACTAGCTTCAACACAACAACACAGACATCAGATATATCACTCACCATGGTTTTCCAACCAACACAAACAGGGTCTTCCAACCAACATAGAAATAGACTATGGTGCCTCTATTTATTATTCCTCCTAGTGTATCCATGATCAAGAGGACCCTATGTGTAACCACAAACCCCTTAATGAGTATGGGCATAGCTAGCTAGAGATGTCCTTGTTTCTGCAAGTAGTAATGACCATGCAGAAGCTTAAATACATGGGAGGATATATCTTGGACTAGAAGCATGAACCATGTTCTGCATGAGGTCTTTGTTGACTTACCGATTATAATTGAAGAGCAACAAGAGGAAGATTAGTTAGAGGAAAAATATTCACCTACTAGTAGAATGAAACTCTTATCTATAGAATATTTAAATAATGACTCGGTTATTGAAAACAATAGACCCCTTTCTTTTGACAAATATTTTGAATAAACTAAGCATATGGATCTTGATCAATCATCTTGTGCAATAACCAAGAATGTACCACTAGTTTTCATGGACACTTAGAGTTTGGATTTATGTAATAACAAGAGTATGTTTATTGGATGTATTGTCATGGAATATATTACAATACCTGAGAAAGAAAGTGATTCATATGCTAAGGACATTTTTTATTACCCAAACTATGAATTTTTTTATACATTTTACCTTGATTTATTCGTTGACCTTGACTCATAGAAAGTTAATTATGAATTCCATGTATTTGAAAATGTTGGTTTAGTAGCATAGAAAATCTATATAGGAAATGTTTAGTGGCATGGTCAACTGAGATATTATGAGTTGGAATAGGAGTTGAAGGAGTTAAAGGAGTTAAAGGATTAGTCCTCAGCGAACCCATGATCAATTAGGAGTTTGAGGAGCTAAATTAGTCGATATAGCAACCAAATCCAGTCTTCAGGGAGGGGATAGAGACATTAAGCTTATTGAAATGAATTTTTTTCACCTCAACCATATTAGAAAACCTACGATATTTCCCTCCCACCTCATTCTTAACACTCCAAATGGTATTTGATATTTTCATCATATTTGCATAGTTGTGAAAAAAATTAGGTGTTTTCATCTCCCCGTGCTACCCAAGTTGCTCTAATTTTTTACCTCCATTTTGAGTCTTCCTAGTCAAGAAACTCATTTTTTCATGGATCCAAAATATTTAAGTTACTTATCTCTTCTTCTTTGAAAATTACATTCATGTTAGGTTTGAAAATGTTAGAAATTACTTCTTCTAGTATCCATGTCTACTCTTATGGATCCTTGAGTTTGGATTTGGCCCACTCAACAAATTTTAATTTTACAATTTTAAAATTGTCACTAAATTAAAATGTAATAGATTCCTCCAACCGATCGTCCATATGTTTCCATTAACTATCATGAAAATCCCTAAATTCAATATCCTTAGACCAATGAGAGTGGAATTTAGAAGGGCTTGGGAGATTTTCATTCTGCCTCCCCCACTAGGAGAAATATAGGAACATGAACAAAAATATGCAACAATCCCCTTCAAACTAATCTTCATAAAAATAAAATACTACGGTGTGAATCGTTTAAAATGTATATCAACTTAGTAAACCAAATGAAATTTTTTACCATCCTTGCACGCACAAAAGGGTTGTTGTGATATGCAAACCTATTTTAATTTTTTTCATTCATAAGACTTCTCAGTAGCTATGGAATCTATGTATTGCAAGTTAGCTTAATCACTAATCTATATTAGTACTTAAAATTAACCTAGAAATTCATCTTAGGATAAATTAGATTTAGAAATCAATTATAAACTAAAACCTCGTCATTGAATTGGGCTTGTCAATTGTTTTATGTAGAATAGGCAATATTTGTTGTATGTGGCATGAAATATTGGAATTGGAAACCATATTATATGTCATGTCGATCAAAATGGGAACAATAATATGCAACAAGAAATTGTTGAGGCCATAAATTCAAGGTTCATTACAGAGGCAAAAAGATCAATCAATTTGGAATTACTAAACTACTTAGAAGAACTTGCTTTAGTATTGGGATCCTTATGTGGGACACTTTTTTAGTGAGATTTAAGACCCAAGTGCACATTTTCTCCTTTCATGTAAAATTTTGGTCTCATGTAATTGTAAGTTTTTGAAATGATAGTGCATACCCATTAAGGCCTTTATTTCATTGCTCTTGAGGGTTACAACTATTTGCATATTTCCAGTGATGCATTGCAAACCTATTTGTGTGTATGTCTCATATTCATAAAGATTCAAGGAAAGGAAGACGGGGACACAATTTTTGAGAATCACTAGAGTGATTCATAAAATTTCAAAGTACATTAGGGTAGAGAACATAGGAAAATTCTTTTATCTCGCGTATAAATAAGATATAAAAAAAATTGCAATTTTATTAATAATGAATTATAACTAATAACAAATGAAGACAATGCATCATCCAATCATACAATTTGAAATTTAAATAGGTCAATCCACACATCATATAATGATACATTCATACAATACCATCTGAAAATAGCTTGTGACATGTCTTCTCCTTACAAGTGTTGCAATAGCCATTTAGAAACATTAACCTCAAATGTGTTGCAGTAGTTCTTTGGAATCATTGATGTTAATTTATGTCTTTATAAGATAAGGTAAGGTAAGATGATTTTAGTAATGTCCAATGAATGACCATAAAAGTAGGTCAATGAGACTAAAACAATACATTCAAGGTAGGCACGAAAAGTGGGAGTGCAAAAGCAAATCCCCAATCAATATTGAAAGAAGAGAGAAATAAATAAGTGTCTAATATAAAAAAATCAATGTTTAACTAAGAGAAGATATAAATAATGTGCAATTATAAGAAACATGATAGAAATTTAAGAGTCTCAACACTAAACAAAAGAGAGGATGTCAAGGCTTTCTAGTGCTCATGTTGGATACTAAGGGTGGGGCCTTCAAAGGCATACATAATCCTATGGAGGACATGGAATGGACTGATCATCCCTCCCTAAAATATTAACTTATTCCTTACTCTCCATATAAAAATAAATGCAATGTAGGCACAAAAAGTGGGAGTGAAAAAACAATAACCCAATCAATATTGAAAGAAGAGAGAGAAAGAACTAAGTGTCTATCAAAAAATTGAATGTTTAACTAAGACAAGATATAAATAAGGTACAAGTAAAAGAAATATGCTAGAAATTTAAAAGTCTAAATATTGAACAAAAGATAAGATGTCAAGGCTTTGTAGTGCTCATGTTGGATACTAAGGGTGAGGCCTTCAAATGCATACATAATGGTGAAAGGCTCTCTCAAGTGTAGGGGCTTGAGGTAGCCTTTCACCATTAACCATAAGCCTCCCATTCACCTTTCAATAGAAGCATTTAACCTTTAGACTTTCAACTTAAGTCATTCGCCTTTATCCTTTATCCCCTCACCTCTCACAAAACAACACCTCACCTCACCTAAGAACTGGAAATCAGAACCATTGGAATTACCCTCACAAGCACCGAATCACCCACCCCACGAAAACAAGCTAGTCAATTTATAACGAGGTGTAGAGTGATGATAGTTTTCAATTGACAGATGTGGAAGATATCAAAGCAAATTCATCATCCACATAAATATCTAGGGTTTGAACATGTAAATATCCAAAAAGGAATAGATCCCAATACAAAAATATAAAATACAAACAAACATCTAGGGTTTGCAAACATAAATATATTTACTTGTGACTTCATTGTAGAAGGCCCCTAAAAATTTGAATTCTTACTTCACCTTTTGAGAAGTCTCCACGTCCTCTCCACAACATTTTTATCCACCATGGCAGCTGCTTATATACCTATACAACCTCCAATGCTCGAATTAACTAAAACCCCTCTCCTCTGGTTAGATCTGAGCTCCAATGGTTCAATTAACTAAAACTCCTCTTCTATGGTTGGCTACAACTCCAATTCAGACCTCATCGTCTCCAATATTGCTCACGGGCTCTAATATTGGTCAGGCTAGAAACCCCAATTACACCTCCCTCTGCCCTGTCAAATATTTAACACTACACCCACTCCCTCTGTGCAATATTGGTCAGGACGGAAACCCCAAATACACGTCCCTCTTCCCCGTCGAATACTTACCACTGCACCCACTCCCTCTACGCCCATGGACTAGTTGTATATTACCTAGAACCCCAAACACACCTCCCTCTGCCCCATCGAATATTTACCACTGCACCCATGCCCTCTGCGCCCATGGACTAGATGTATAATTACCTAAAGTTTGAAGTGCACTGTATTCTCCCATCTTCTCTATGCCCTCGTCAAATTTTGAATGCGATCAGTGTAACCCTATTTTCCCACCGCTTCAAAGAGTAGTTTGAATACATTAATCGTCAAGATTTGTCATATATGTCATGAAATGAGTGAAATGATAGCATGAATTATTATAAAAAAAAATATTATAATATTATAATATTACGAAATATGATATATTTTTCATAACCATTGATAATTAATATATTTTAAATCATTCACATAGCTATAGTGTATACAAAGTTTGCAAATTATATTGTGTGACTAATATTTATTTAGTTGTGTTTACCCAATAATCAAATTAGTCATTTATTTAGTCATTGTTATTTGTGTGACTAATTATTTAGATGTGTTTTTTTTTTCCCAACAATCAAATTAGTTATCTATTTAGTCATTTGTAACTGTATTGCAAAAAAACAGTAGAATTTAGTCATTTTTTCATGTCGTGACTAAAAGTTTTAGTCACATAGTCATTTGTTTGCCAAATTCTACTAGTGAAAGGAAATGTAGTCCTTGATAAGGACAAGTATTTTGTTTCCTTGAGGAGTTTTAGTTTGTAGATCAGGACAATAAAAATGTCCTTGAAAGTTGTGGGTTCATATATACACATGAACAATGTTATTTCAATTTAATCTATGAATATAAATGACGTTTTTCCTTGGGAAAAAAGTACTTTTTCAAGTATTCCAATAATATAAAACTTTGAAATTCTAATACGCTTTTATCTTTCATGGATTTCTGTCCAAAAAGATACATAAAATTTAAATTGATTTATTTTATTTAAATGAGTACAAACCCAACTTTATTAACATAATACTCTTAAAAAAAAATTTATTGAAATTTTATATCCAACTAAAATATGGGGGTTTCCATCCTACCAATCTTCAATGAATGAACCGTTTAGTTGAGAGTCAAATGTGGAACTTGTTTGATAGTGAAATTTAAAATTAAAAAAGTAATATCGATGAATAATATAATAAAAATACTAATAATAATCTAATTTTAAGGTAACAAATGGATGTGAAATTCACATATTATACATCTTTGTTTGTGGGACAAGGGAGCTCTTCCATGCAATGATTTGATTGCTTAGTACATGTTCTTCAAACTTGTGACCTTCAAGGAGGAAACATGTACATGTTCTTAACCGATATTCCCATTAAACTAGTACCAAACATGGAAATCATAAGCAAATTACAATTCATATGTGTATTTCATTGTAAGAACAAAATTCATTTTGACTTGTTACAATATCACAATATGATTTAATTTAATAACCATATCTTGGAATCCACCCACAATAACTCCCAACTAGAGCCTCAATTGCCTAGCTAAATGAAAATTTTCAACAAGACATGGTAAACTAGAACCTCCAAATACATGTGGAAACCAATTCAATAAATACAACATCCAAATTCC
>JASDQU010106141.1:60437-75152 GCA_032191745.1 Picea mariana
GTTACAATATCACAATATGATTTAATTTAATAACCATATCTTGGAATCCACCCACAATAACTCCCAACTAGAGCCTCAATTGCCTAGCTAAATGAAAATTTTCAACAAGACATGGTAAACTAGAACCTCCAAATACATGTGGAAACCAATTCAATAAATACAACATCCAAATTCCATTAAATTCAATGTGTTTATATGTTTCTAACATTTTCATCCCATTCACCATTGCATATATATTTCACACCTCGAGACTTTGTATTTTTCCTTTATTAATTTTGATTTGCATGCCTATAAAGTTTTTGAAACCAAGGTTTCTTGTTACTAACTTGTTTTTACTTTTCTACTTCATGAACAATTACCTTCCTCTATTTATTAAGCTTCAAAATGTGGATTATATCACTAATATCCCCCCTTTTACAAGGGTCTTGAACATCACCAACTTAGAGACAAAGATACTTCTAGAAAGGTTTTCCCTGCACTTACCATGTTACCATTTTTCAAATTTAAAAGTTAAAAAATATCTTTTGTTGCTTCAAAACCACAATTGCCTTACGTTGCCATGTTAACTTTATGTTCTCCCATGTTAAGGTTATAAACATCTATCTTATATTTTTTGTTACTGCCACCATAATCATCCACTTACTTGGATCTTATGGTCAATTATTCTCTTTTTTAGCATTTCTATTTCTAACAATGTTATGGTAAAGGTCTTCTCTCATTTATATTGCCAAGTAAATACTTTAAAAATTTTAACCAACTAATTCCCATCTCTAGGACCAAAATAACTTATAGTTTAGGCCAGAATTGTGGAATTAGGCATCCAAACAACAATCCATGGTTGTTTCTATTTGAAACATAGTTATATTTCTAGGGAACCTTAAGTCCTTTCCAGTGAATGTGGTTTTCCAACACAAGGGATGCGCTCTCATTTGAGTGTCGATTCTTAGGCCAGGGTTAGTACTCTCATAGATCCTTCTAGCTATTTCAAGCTTCATGTCACCTCTATATTGTTTGAATTCTATAACCCCTTGTCCATTATCTGCAAACAAGTAACTTAGTGGCCAGTCATACGTTTACGATTAGGCAGCTCTTGTGGATTGTGAGAGCACCTGAGATAGATATTTGCTTCCCCCTTGGACTCCATCACCTTGGGAAATTCACTATAATTGTCTCTATCATCCCTTCACTTGCCCATTTTAGTGGATTTAATGTTGATTAATTAGGTTGGTTGTCGTTGATGTCAACCCTTGAAGAAAGTCCATTAGAAAATTCTGGTAGCCCCAATAGTATGGTTAAGGGACTTCAATTTGATTGATGTATGAGGGTATGAAGTTTAATATATTTGCAGGTAAGACTATTCTATGTGGATAGTACATGTCATGCCATTTTTGGTGATATGTGGAACTCCACATAACTCCTCACGGTTAGAGAGTTATGGCCTTGTGAAGTTGGAGAACCCTCATGAGTTATCTAGAAGGTCAAAGAAGTCAAAATTATTCTAGAAGCTCCTAGAAGAAGTTGACTATTCAAGTGAGTAAAACTAGGAGTTAATCATGGGTTAAGTTGTTGCAATAAGAAAACAATTAAAAATAGATTAATTGCAACTAGAAGTGGAGAATTTATTATTTGTAGCAAAGTGGGTTAGAAGTGGACAAGTGGTTAGAAGTGGGTTAGCCCTAAAAGAAGGAAATTAAGTTAAGTTGGTTAGAAGGTAACCCCTTGAGGAAGCTACATGGAAGTATAAATAAGAGAGCAAGTCTCTCCCATTACCATCTATTGAGTGCATTAAATATCTATTATTGTGTAAGGTTTATTGCAGGTATTCATTGATATATCTGAAGTTGTGCAAGTATGAGGTAGCACGAAGGGTTGACGACGAAAGTTTCGGAATGACAGAAAATATTAGAAAAAAAAACCTAGTTTTTTAGGTGTATGCGTACATATGTGCCCTGCTCCACTATAGCCCGCATACACCTAAAAAACTAGGTTTTTTTTTCTAATNGGAATGACAGAAAATATTAGAAAAAAAAACCTAGTTTTTTAGGTGTATGCGGGCTATAGTGGAGCAGGGCACATATGTACGCGGGCTAGCAGTATAATAGGGCATGCACATGAGGGTAAATCCTTAAAACTTAAGAAGATAAATTTGTTGGGTCTCTAGAGTCTGAAAGAAAGCTCCCGGGAAGGTCTACAATGATCAGGTACATCAGCTCTATCTACTAGTTCAAAATGTATGTCTTATCTCTATGAGTAGTTGGATTATATTAAATACATGATAAATGGTTATGGGGGTTTGAGGATGTTTCCTAGAGAGATTAGTGGTTGCATGGGACTTTCTGTATAAGTCATATCTACAGAAATACAGTGCTGGTATAATCAATATTTATCATTGATACATCTTGTTAGAGTTGAGGTATAGTTTGTATTTCTTGGCATATGGTTAAGGGTTTTTGTGGTACATGGTTGAGAGCTTGTATTTGTGAAGTGGTTGATGTATTGAGAGGTTGAATATCAAAAAGGGTTTGATTTCTAGTTCATGTGAGGGTTATTATACTTGTTCATGATTACACACACTTGTATGGCACGTGACTAAAGAGATATAGATGATTTGGGTAAAGGATATGTATGAGGATGTATGAACATGGCACATTTATACTATGGACACAATGACATGTTGTAGGTTGATGTGAAAAAGGATGCAAAGGGTCAGAACTTTTCAGAATAGAGAAAACCCTAGTTTTTAGAAGGAATACGCAGGTTGCAGAACAAATAGGTCATGTACATATGCATGTTGCAGTATAGATACGACGTGTACATACGTGTGTTGCAGAATAGACAAGTCATGTATTTGTTGTTTTTGGTTGGTACAAGATCATTTTAGGTACAGGTTAATTACAAGGCAGTGGTACAGGTTGGCTACAAGTCAGTGGTACAGGTTGGTACATGTTTACAGTGGTATATCTTACAGTGACAGTGTGGTAGTGGTTTCTTCATTTGACACTTATATTTCAAGGTAACAGTACGGGGTAAGGATAGGTGGTTGTAGCCACTTTCTAGTTGTAGCAGGAGAACATAGGGAGTTGTATCCTCCTTCTAATTGTAGCCAGAGAATTGAATTGGGGAGTTGTAGCTTCCCTCAGGTTATAGCCTAAAAATATAGAGGGTCAGATCCTCCTTCTATTTGTAGCTGAAGAACAAAGGGAGTTGGTGCTTCCAATGAATGTAATTCTTAAATACATATAAGAAAAAACATTATGTGGTTTTCTCCTACATTGGGTTTCCAAGTAAAAATATTGGTGTACTATGTATGTGTATGATTTTTCATTTGTTCATGGTTTATTTACTCAACAGTTATTGGATGATAATGCTATATTGATCACAAAGATAAATAAAACTTGCATATTGTGGTTAAAAAGGATTAAAAAGCTCTATTACTAGTTCATCCCCCCTCTTAGTAATTCAACATTTAATCACCATCGTTTGAGACATTTGGAAGGTCCAACTACAATTTAAGAATTTATTGAGTCTTGAAATAGTATCAAGAGTGTGATTTTCATTTTCATTGCCTCTCAAACTTCTAGAAAAAATACATTATTCCCCACCAATATGAGAAAAGTCACAAAACTAATCCATAAGGATAAAAAAATTCTCCATTGAGGGCAAAAAACATGCCATTGGCATAATATATTTCATATATTTCTCAACTCTTTAAAATTTGGAGACAATATTTACAACCTCAAACAAAGACTAGAATATTATGTGAATATTGTTTGCATTTATCCTTTATAAGATAAAAAACCCGTTGCACAACCATACAATGGTTGACTCTGCAAGGAAAATGCCACCTCAACTATTTCATATTAGTACATTTTGGGAGAGATTTATACTATAAAAATGTTGCACTCATGTTTCACTTAAAAAATTTATAGGCTTATTGTCAAAACAAGACATCAGATTTATTATTGCTTCAAATATAATAAATTGTTATTTCTTCTTGGTAAGGGTATACAACTTTTCATGATTTGTGGAAAATTTTCAACTCTTTCTCTGCATGGTAGACCCACATTAATGCGGGGGTCATTGAAATCACAAAACTTGTAACATCGAAAGGGCTTGGATCCCCACCCATTTTTGAACTTCCCCCCCTGTTGTGGTGATATATATTTCCATCCACTATACCAACTACCAACAAACACATGTTTCTTTAAGTTGCGAAACACAGGGGAATCTTAAGTTTATGTTCGTAAAATTCATTTCTAGCTCCTTTTATGCGTGTTCATGGAGATTCCTTTTGCAAGTCCATTGAATACATATAGAAATAAAATTAACAAATTCCAAATTGATAGTCATTTTACTCTGGGTATGTAGGTTGGAATATGAATGTCTTTCCTACACCTTTTTTCAATATTATTTTTTCAATTAACCTTCAACTTTGCATAGGTATTTAGAATAATCGTACTTAGTTGGTCCAATAATCTCTTCTAAATGGTTCTTAATTACTTTTTTTTTACTTGTTGTGGTTCCAAGGTAATTGATTTCTCCATTTCCTTGTTTTATACAACTGAAAAAGTTTATTATGGTGCATCGTTTATAACGCCTATTCATACTTACTTAATCAGTAGGTTAAGAAACAAAATCTCTACAATTTTTGTGTCCCTTTTATGGTTTTATACATTTTCCCCTTCCTTTGCAGCTGCAGTTACTCTCTTCCAAGAGTACCATCATCACATAATGGCAACACCATTGATCAGCAATGGCATTTATTTATTTCTCAATGGTTATATCAAGCTCTCGCCTTTTCTCCAAATATTGATCATGGACCCTATCCACTCAATAAAAACAATTGTTCTATGGTATCATGTTTCTCTCTCCAATAGAACACACCTACACCAAAATATTCTTTCATCAAAATATAGTAACCATGTTTCATCAAGAGAGATCCAAAAGGGATCTATCATGAAACTCAATAAATGCACCTATAGAGTGTTTCAAGATTCCATGTAAGATATCTCTTTTGCATAAATATCTTTTTTTAGCATACATCCTACTCTTATTTTTTTTTTCTAACTATATTCTTTGGTACACGACTAGTATGTGACTATTATAATGCTTGACCTCAAACTTTTCAACCACAAAATTGATTTAGTTGGGAACCCAACACTTATATCGCTTCCAAAAGAGTACAATTTCCAAAGTGGTTCGTCAGCAATCTAGGACCCTTTGCTCAACTATCACAACCCTGGCTAGATTCCTTCCTCACAAATTCCAAAAGCTACTTCCTATAAATAAATATCCCTTTCAAAGGACTTGGTCCTTATCATAAATATTGTCCATAAAGGGCAGAGTGGTCACAAAGACATCCTTCTATGAATATAATAATAAAAAAGGTTCCAGGAAAGTATTTGGATTTTACATGCCTCTTGATTGTGATGGAGAAGAGATCATATCTCTTGCTTTAATGGTTTAGTTGTTTCCTAATATGATCAAATCAAACCTAGAGAAGCATAAATTTTCTCTAATGGCATAGTTAGGGTAGCACAAACATACTACAACCATTTGAACACTCAATGGTAGATAGTTTTGGTTATTGCATCCATCGTAAAGCATTGCTTGGAATATGTTAACTTAATTCTTGTGCACCAATTTCACTTCAATCCAATCAATGAAATCAAAGTTGCAACTCTCAATTCCATGATTTATATTATTGGAGTAATCAATTCCACTTCAACTATCTCTGCTATATATGGAAGAGATGGATAAAAAACTATCAAGAAAACAATCTATCTAAAGGAAATGTTAGGGTATAACATTGATCTGACCTTCTAGGGAAAACATTATCATGTTGAGGGTAGGAACCTTGTTGAATTATTATATGTATCCCCCCAATCCTTGTAATCAAGGAAAGTTGTGTTGTTGAGTTCAATGGAAGGATTTTTTTTTATAAATCCACATAATAAAAAAACACATCAACTTAAAATATGGTTTCATGAAAAGGGTTTCAATGATGCTCCCTTGTCATTATATAGAAAATACAATGGTGTTTCTAGCCAAATAAACAAAACAAGACCAGTTGTTGAGGTTAAGAACATGTGATCCTGTGAGAAAGCAGATTTGGTTCCACTTCAAGCTACTATGACAAAGATTAAGATGGATTATTTTTATTTCCTTACATGTCCTATGATGGTTGATGACATGAAATTCATGAAAAAAGTGGTACACAATACAAACAACATGTGTTGCTTTACCATAGAATTGTTTGTTAAGATTGACTTTTAGAAACACTTCCACTGATATTGCTTCATTGTTAAGAACAATAGGTTTTTCCATGTTGATCAAGTTGGTGCTAGTGCCCTTATCCATGGTTTGGGTTTCTTGTTGTGCCTTCCTCTTTTTCTTCAATTTCTTCATATCTACAAGTAGACTTTAATTATGATTTCTCAAATAAGAAATTTCGTCATCTTTGGACAATAGTTCTTTATTGATATTTTCAGACTCTTTTTTATGAATGCTTTTTATATTACTAATTTTTTGTTGTGATTCTTTAATTTTTTGTTGAAATTTATGAATTTTTGTATCTTTCTTCTCCAATTCTGTTCGATTTTGCATAATTTCTTCATCTTTGCTAATAATAATTTCATTCAACTTTTTTAACTTTTTCATTAATTCGGTGTGATTTTGTTGTTCATTCTAATTTGAATTCGATGATAGAGCAAGGTGCTTTGAATTAATGTCTCGCGACATTATTTTATTGGTAAGATGCTCAAATTCTATGTTCTTTTTATCAACATTAATGGTAAAAGTACCAATAGATTTCAACCAAGAGTTCCCTAGGACTACATCAACTTCCTTTGTTTGTAACACAAAAAAATGGCATTTTGGGGAGTACTCATTGATGTTTAATTCTAAATTATTAACCACATCATCATACTCTTGTGTAAGATCTCTTTTAACTTCACCTTCTGCAAGTTGTGATTTATTTGCCAATTTAATATCAATATAGTTCCAACGACTAGCGAGGTCAATGGAAATGCTTATGGTCTCATTCTAGATCCTCCCTAACATACATATAACAATATCGATTGGTTCCAAAACATACCCAGAAGTGAATTGAACCTTATTTTCAATTCACTTCTGGGTATGTTTTGGAACCTTATTTTGGAAGACCCTCAAAACATTCGAAGACCCCCTATTTAACAGAGTTGCATAGGTTCTCGTCCTTAGGGGACTGAGACCTACTTTTAGGTAGTTGTTCGTAAAACAAATTAATAACTTGACTATGACACTGGACTTAATCAACAAGAGTGGTTCTTATCACACATAGAGGATCACTCTTGTATCTAATCTAAGAAAATGTTGGAATTAAACAATTAAAAACTACTATTGTCTCTGAGACAGAACTAATGTGTGCGTTGGAGGAACTGAATTGGCAGAAAATAGGCCTCGGAGTGACAGAACAGAGCTTTGTGTTGAGTAATGGCATGCCTGCGAGTTGTTGGAGGCCATTGGAGACAACTGGCTACATGAGCAGAGTCTGTTGAAGTGTTCTGGAACCAATCTGTGTCGACCTATGATTGAGACTTAACTCTTTGTATGTGTCTGAGATTTCGGAAGCTAAGCGCACTCTGTCTCGACTGTAACTGACCCTTATCCTCGCTTTCACTGTGATGAACTAGTTGTGAACAGGGAGATGTGGGGGCGGGTCTCCAATAGGAAGACAAGATGCATGGAGGTGAGTGGAGGACAAGTGTCGGGTGGTGAGAGGAGCGAGAGTAGTCAGTGGAATGAGTGCAGGTGAAGTGGAGGCGACATGGTGACCTGATGTCATTTAAGCATGTGATTGCGGAAGTTTGTTGAGGTTGGTTTGGATCCACACCGCTCTTGCCCCCACAATCCCCCACAAGCTGCCACGTACCCTTCCAACAATACCATGGTTCCAATTGCGAGACCACTTTGGAAAATTAACGTTCAAGCAGTTTATATCCCCGCAATGAAGTGTGGTCATTGATCTGATTACAATCTGTGATCCGAGTGATATTTACCTGCTGCAAGGATCAGCGGGTTTTGTTGATTTGAGATCAACAGTCCAGATTCACTTCGGGAGTTTGGGCTTCGGGATTTTTTGAATGATGTGCTTAGAAATATCCAGGAGGAAAATCACCGAAGTGAATGATCTTCCTCCACGTGTCCTTGCTAATGTATGGTCCAGATTCACTTCAGAAGTTCGGGCTTCGGGAGTTTCAAATGTTGTGCTTGGAATTATACCAAAGGGAAATCACCAAAGTGAATGATCTGCCTCCACGTGTCCTTGTTTATGAATGGTTCAGATTCACTTCGGAAGTTCGGGCTTTGGGAGTTTTGAATGTCATGCTTGGAAATCTCCCGGAGGAAAATCATCGAAGTGAATGATCTACCTCCACGTGTCCTTGCTGATGAATGGTCCAGATTCACTTTGGAAGTTTGGGCTTTGGTAGTTTTGAATGTTGTGCTTGGAAATATCCCGGAGGAAAATCATCGAACTAAATGATCTGCCTCCACATGTTCTTGTTGATGAACAGTCCAGATTCACATCAGGACTTTGGGTGTTCAGGCTTCGGGTAATTCTTGTACTTCGTGGGTTCTCTCTTGATGTTAAACCCTGCGCGATTTTGACATTTTGAATGCACGAAAACCATCAATTTGATTGGCCTAATGGATCTCCATCGTCGAAAGTCAACCTGTTTGTTCCCACAATCTAAGTCTAAAATTGACCACTCTAGATTGTTGCATTTGTCCATGGGAATTTCCTGTGCATACAAAAAAGGCTTGGCCGACCTGCGGTGAGCTCAATCAATGGAAAACATGATGACAAGAATTTTGAACCAAATATGACATGTACTTATCCTTCAAGAAACAATAGCAACATAAATGTGCAAAGACTCAATCAAGAAAGAAACAGATAAAAACCATGTCACTCAGTAATGGGAAATTGACTTAATCAACTTGAAGAGGACAAATTTGACAAAGGCGTAGGGAAAGGAGAGAGGAGAGGCAAGGGTGCAGACCTAGGTCACAACATTGGCTCCAACTAGGGAGAGCCCATCCCTGTGAGGTGATAAGAATTGTAGATCGGTGCCTTGATATTAGATAACTACTCTTACCTTTCATTTCTTACCTATGTTTCTGTCTTCCAGCCCTATGTATATGTTACTATCCCTCAACCATGCATTTTATTGAATTAAAAATTGAGACAACACCCCAGTTCCTTGTTGGGCTATGGAGTCTTTACTGAAACTTGAAACTGCATCTAAACCCCAGTGCCTTGTTGGGCTATGCAGTCTCTTATTCAAACAAGCTACTGAAAACCAACACACTGAAAAACAATCTGCGAACTAAAAATTAAATGCTCAAATTATGAGCTTATTCTCCTACTATGTACTATATTCAGCTGAAAACCAACTCAATCGTGTGTAATTCCACTTCCAATGAAACCAAGAAAACATTTGACTAAGAACCATAACTTTGTGCATGTCACTATTTAGAATAATCCAAAGAGGATATATCAAATGCGACAAAAAGTTAGTAGGCATTTGGTACTTACAGTTGCAAATGATGATCATGGTAACACTTCCAACCTTTGGGATTTTGGAAAAAGAAGAATCCATCCATCTCGCTATTGGATCTTGAAACTCATGACAAGCCCCCAACTGGTTGAGAGGACAAAGTTTTCATTGTGTAAGATATGCATTATAAACAAGACTGAGTTGCTCATGTCCTCGTTGAAATGGCTCATGAAATTCATGTGATTCACAACCATAAAGGGCAGCAAGATACTCATGATACTACTCATCTTGTTGTTTGAAATGAATGGGTATGTCTTCTACATTGTTGGTTTTTCCTCGTTCTAGCTCTAGAGTGTCATCTTCAGACTTATAGATTTCTTGTTGCTCAACAATTTCAGAAGGAAGGGGAAAAATTTGCTTGTGGCCTTCAACATCACTTTCCTCATAGTTAATCAAATATTTATGAGAACATAGAACAATAGATGTATCATAACAATGACTAACTGGGTCACCTAGAATAATGCAAGATGTATCCAAAGCCTTGTTATCATTAATGTAATTCCCAACATCATCTTTTTGAATAAAAGGATCAGAAGAGGACTCATATGTAACCGAAACTTCCTCCACTTCCTCAACGGAAAAGCCCCCTTTATTTTCACTAATAGAAGAACTAATTAGTGAATGTCAAATATGAAATTCAAATTCTTCACAACAGTTCTCAAAAAGTAAATCAGCTTGAAAAAATCTTTTACAATGCTTATTGAATGCAACATGGAACTATTCCAGGGAGGAGATTCTAGCAGGGGGCAAGGATCGGTACCATTCACGAGCATCTCCCTCTAATGAGTACATGAACATCTTCATTAATACATCCTCATGATGTATTCCCCACTGATGCAGGAGTTCATGAAACTCAAGCAAATGCTCAGCAGGGTTGTCATCTCTATGTTCTCTAAATCTGGGCAAAAAATCACCCCACTCATCTATAGTAGGAACAACATATGGGAAACCAAGAACAACTGAGAAATTAATGGAGCAAACCTATGAGCCAAGATGGATTCCATCTGAAAATATGACTTCTTAAAACTATGGAGTCGCCACTGGATTCTTTAACCGTGGAGTCAACAGGTGAATGATATGCAGTCTAAATGTGTCTAGTCTTTGTTCACCATCAAAGATCAGATCTGATCGTTGTCGTTCTCCCAGGGAAATATATTTCGTCACTCCGTTCCCCGGAAACGGTGCCAGAAGATGTTGGTCCTAAGTCTGCACCTGACTGCTAAAGGGAAAAGCTAGGCCACCTATCAGTTTAGAATGGTTGTTTCTTTTAATTTTTGTTGGTTGGTCAGAGGGTTGTTATACCAAGAAAAAATCAAGGTTGGGTTGGAAAAATTATATGGATGAGGGTCCTCCTTGGCTAGGGGCACACTAATAACAGACCAGTGAAATAATAGAAAACAAAGGGAAACAACAGACTACTCAATGAATAATATGCTGTAAGAAGTTCAATACTTAAAATATCATTTCAAGACACTAAACATGTACCAAAAACACAATTACTCCCACGGGTTGCAATAAAAACAAATCTTCACCAAAGAATTAGTTGTTTGGTAGGTTGCATATCAGTAAAAATAAGTTATACAATAGCTGAAAGGAAATGAAATGTACTTTGCACAAATCAAAAACTGTATTCATGATAAGAATAAAAACACATGAAGATTTGAATGAAACATTGTCATCAAGAGTATGTTCACCAGGTAGAGAGCTTTAATCCATGCATAGAATGGGTCCAACCAGTCTGATGTAGTGCTATCCTTTCCCAAAAAAATCGACCCTCAAAACATTCGAAGACCCCTTATTTAACATAGTTGCAGAGGTTCTCGTCCTTAGGGGACTACGACCTAATTTTAGGTAACTATTCGTAAAATAAATTATTAACTTGACTATGAAACTGGACTTAATCAACAAGAATGGTTCTTATCACACACAAAACACCACTCTTGTATCTAATCTAAGAAAATGTTGGAATTAATGAATTAAAAACTACTACAGTCTCTGAGACAGAACTGATGTGTGCACTGGAGGAACTGAATTGGCAGAAAATAGGCCTCGGAGTGACAGAACGGAGCTCTGTGTTGAGTAATGGCATGCCTGCGAGTTGTTGGAGGCCACTAGAGACAACTGGATGCATGAGCAGAGTCTGTTGAAGTGTTCTGGAACCAATCTGCGTCGACCTGTGACTGAGACTTAACTCTCTGTATGTGTCTGAGCTTTCGGAAGCTAAGTGCACTTCATCTTCACTGTAACTAACCCTTCTTCTCGCTTTCACTGTGATGAACTGGTTTTGAACAAGAAGACGTGGAGGTGGGCGTCCAATAGGAAGACAGGATGCATGGAGGTGAGTGGAGGACAAGTGTCAGGTGGTGAGAGGAGCGAGAGTAGTGAGTGGAATGAGTGGAGGTGACGTGGTGACCTGATGTCATTTAAGCACGTGATTGGGAAAGTTTTTTGAGGGTGGTTTGGGTCCACACCGCTCCTGCCCCCGCAATTCCACACAATATCCCACGTACCCTTCCAAAAATACCATGGTTCCAATTGTGGGACCGCTTTGGAAAATTAACGTTCGAGCAGTTTATGTCCCCGCAATGAAGTGTGGTCATCGATCTGATTACAATCTGTGATTCGAGTGATATTTACCTACTGCAAGGATCAATGGGTCTTGTTGATTTGAGATCAACAGTCCATATTCACTTCAGGAGTTTGGGCTTCGGGAGTTTTTGAATGTTGTGCTTGGAAATATCCCAAAGGAAAATCGCCGAAGTGAATGATATGCCTCCACGTGTCCTTGTTGATGTATGGTCCAGATTCACTTTGGAAGTTCGGGCTTCGGGAGTTTTGAATGTTGTTCTTGGAATTCTTCCAGAGGAAAATCGCCGAAGTGAATGATCTACCTCCACGTGTGCTTGCTGATGAATGGTCCATATTCACTTCGAAAGTTTGGGCTTCAGAAGTTTCAAATGTTGTTCTTGGAAATATCCTAGAGGAAATTCGTCGAAGTGAATGATCTGCCTCCATGTGTCCTTGCTGATGAATGGTCCAGATTCACTTCGGAAGTTCAGGCTTCGGGAGTTTTGAATGTTGTTCTTGGAAATATCCCGGAGTAAAATTGTTGAAGTGAATGATCTACCTCCATGTGTCCTTGCTAATGAATGGTCCAGATTCACTTCAGAAGTTCGGGCTTCGGGAGTTTCGAATGTTGTGCTTGGAAATCTCCCAGAGGAAAATCATCAAACTGAATGATCTGCCTCCATGTGTCCTTGTTAATGAATGATCTAGATTCACTTCGGGACTTCGGGTGTTTAGGCTTCAGGTAATTCTTGTACTGTGTGGGTTCACTCTTGATGTTAAACCCCATGCGATTTCGACACTGTGAATGCACGAAAATCGTCAAGATGATTTCCCTGATGGATCTTCACCGTCGAAAGTCCACCTGTCTATTCCCACAATTTGAGTCTGAAATTGACCACTCTGGATTGTTGCTTTTGTCCACGGGCGTTTCCTGAGCATACAAAAAAGGATTTGTCGACCTGCGGTGAGCTCAATCAATGGAAAACATGATGACAAGCATTCCAAACCAAATACGATATGAACTTATCCTTCAAGAAACAATAGCAACAGAAATGCGAAAAGACTCAATCAAGAAAGAAATGGATAAGAACCATGTCACTCAGTAATGGGAAACTGACTTAATCAACCTGAAGAGGAAAAATTCGACGATGGCATATGGAAAGGACAGAGGAGAGGCAATGATGCAAACCTAAGTCACAACATATGCATTGTAGAGAGAAATGGCCATCACCTCTCCATATCAAAAAACATGGACCCTAGCACACTTATATGCCAACTCATGTTGAGGAAATTATCATAGCAAGAGTGAACTCGATACCTTAGCTAATTCATACACATGGTGGGTGATACAAATGTAATGGTCGTACTATCAATTTCTTGTACGACATAAGCACAATTGTCAATTTATTTCCCTACCTAATAGAGGACTTAGACATCCTGGTTTTCAGAAGATGCAACGTTGAACATAAAGATTACAAATACTTTGTTAGTAGAACATATGTTATGGTAGAATTAGAATACAAGTCATCATGTGATACTTATTGAAATGATGTCCAACGTAACCCAACAACAATTATTGTTTTACTTGTTGAACCTACAAATATCTCTCCCCTTCTTTTCGATGTCACTATTAGTACTCAAACCCACAACAAAACCTTGTATAATTAGAGGAGGAATATAATGCCTCTTTCAACCTAGAATAACAACAATAATCATCTTTCATTTACATGCTCCCAAATTGGCATAGAGAGGTGGAAGAAATAAGGATCTACTTGCAATATACAAATTATAGCTCCACAAATTCCATTGAATGGTCACATGTTGGGTTGGTAAATATCAATGAATACAACATAGAGGGCCTCTTTCTCTGACCTTCCCCACATTCTTCCCCATAGGGGTTCACATGCTCAAACAACCATGAATTAAAGAATTTGAAATGCAAGATTCTAATTTACACTTATTGCAGTACTATGATATTTGATTTAGTTGACATCCTAGATTCCACTATTTCTTATACAACATTATGATGCACCATCATAGCCAAGAGACAATTATCATATTTGTGAAGAAAAACATTGAAGGAAACTTTCCAACAACCATTGTAGGACTACGCCACCACCTTCAACACTTGCTTGACAGTAGGATTGCAAAATAGGTTATGTGATTTGGCTCGGCTATTCTTGGAACAAGATCTTTTTGGAACAAATATAGTAATGAGCTCACAAATATGATCACACAAATAGGTCACCCAAAAATTTTCTTTACACTTAGTGCAACATACATCAAATAGATGATTTACACAAGGTCATGCCTAACAAACCTCCATACAATGTTAGTGAGCAACATCGTTGGTCCTTTGGATGTAGATTGGGTGCTTGGGAGGAATGGTTGTTATCCTCCCCACCCAGGTTCAATTCCTTGTAAGTGACATGGGATTCCCTTAATGGGTCTATAATATACTCTTTTTGTTGAGTATGTTTCTCTTGTTGTTGAGCAATCAATATCCTACCAATCCTGGCCTCCCCATGTTCTCTTGTGGATTTTTTTT
>JASDQU010106141.1:94752-109273 GCA_032191745.1 Picea mariana
GTTCCAGATCAAGGAGCTCGGAGTGTTTTCATTCCATCTGATAATTTGTTTTTCGGCAATGTGTGGAACGTATTTCTTCCTCCTCGGTCTGGCCCAGAGATCCTTAGGTCGCTTTAACCATCTCCACCAAATCTTCGCACTGATAAATTTGTTGAGAATGGTTAGGTCCCTTAAGCCAAGACCTCTTTTTAATTTTGGTTTGGAGATATTTTCCCAGCTGATCAGAGCTATTTTTCGCTCATTCTTTTCTCCCTTCAAAATAAAGTTTCTTTGAAGGGTCTTGATGGTTGTAAGAATAAAGTTGGGAGCAGCCAGTGCAGAGAAGGAATAAATAGGCAATATTTGAAGGACGAACTTGAGGAGGATGAGGCGACTGGGAAGGTTTAGTGAACAAAAGGTCCAAGAGGAGAGTTTTTTTCCCATGGAGGAAAGGAACCCCTCCCAAGAGTTGTTTCGAAGAGAGTTATTAATAAGGGGAATGTCGATGTATTTGGGCGGAAGGGAGCTACGCATGAAGCCCAGGATGTTGGTAATATGAAGTCGAACAAGGATAGGGGTGTTAAAAATGAAGAGATAGTATTTTTCTCTATTAATGTCCATTCCTGAGGCTGCACATAAAGTTTGAAGGATACAGAGGATGCGAAGGGCTTCACGGATGGTGGGGGAGCTCAGCATTAGGGTTTCATCAACAAACTAGAGAATTCAACTAGAGAATTATCTGCTATGGAAGCTTTGATGAAGTGGCTAAGCCCTTCTGCCATGATGATGAAAAGGAAGGGGGACAGGGAATCCCCTTTCCATATTCCACGAGAGGGCGGGAAGGAACACCATTGATCAAAATGGAGAAGAAAGCAAAAGAGGTGAGATTTAGAATCCAGTCTACCCAGTCAGTAGCAAAGCCAAAAGCAAGAAGAATGGATTTCATGTAATCCCAGCTTAATTTATCAAAAGATTTGGAAAGATCTAACTTTAAGAACATACCTGGACTACCCGTATTCTGAAGAGATTGTATGACTTCATGGGAAAGGATGACACTTTCAAGAATTTTTCTGCCTTCAACATATCCTAATTGTTCAGGGAAATGATGAGGGGCATGAGCAGTTTGAGGCGTCAGCCAATCACTTTTGTTAACAACTTATAAATTACATTGCAGAGAGAAATTGGTCAAAACTGCTTAGCATGAGTGACTTGTTCTTCTTTGGGGATGAGGGTTAGGAAAGTGGCATGAAGAGTAGGGAGAACCTGACCAGAGATTCAAGAATCCTCGATGATGTCCCAAAATTCCTCTTGAATCATGGGCCAGCAGAAGTGAAAGAAGTCTATTGTGAAGCCATCCGGACCTAGAGATTTTCCTTCAGGGGTGTCTTGCAGAGCTAGGTCTACTTCTTCAATCATGATTGGTCAGGACAAAGCTTCATTTTGCTCCTGATTTATGAGATTGGTAATGTGTTGGGTGATCTTTTCTATGTCGGGAGATCTGTCAACAAGGGGTTCAGACAATAGGTCTTGGTAATAAGAGACCAGTTCATGCTCGAGATCTTCATGTTTTTGGAGAATTTGACCTTGCTCCATGACCAAGTGCATGATGTGATTGTTGTGTCTGCTTTAGATCGTCGCTCAGTGGAATAACTTAGTATTTCATTCCCCCTCTTGAAGCCATTGTATTCGAGATTTTTGCCTCCACAAAACTTCCTCTTGAGACCGCCTTTTCCTCCAACTATTGTTTGAGTAGATTTTCTTACGCTTTGAGTTCCTTTGTGAGGTTGTGATTCCTGATTTGGATCTGGATGAGGTTCATTTGATCATTCAAGTTTATTTGGGCTTCAAAAATGTTCCTGAAGTTCTGTTTGTTCCAAAGCTTAAGACTTTTCTTAAAAAAAATTATTCGTTGTTGAAATCGAAACATTTTGGAACCATGAGAGATGGTGAATTCCCTCCACCATTTTGGGGCCATGGATTGGAACTCCAGGTGATTGAGACAGAAACGCTTAAACATAAAGGGCTTTCATCCAGGAGAGCCAGAGATGTCCAGTGAGAGTTGTATAGGCCAGTGGTCAAAGCCAGAGGTATCCAAGATGCTAGCGCTCATCGATAGGTCATCCATCAAGAGGGTTTTAAATATGAGGAATCGATCCAGACGGCACACGACCTATTCGGAGCCCGAACACCGGTTTGGCTAGGTGAAAAGGCCATTTTGGGTTTCTAGATCTATGAGATCGAGCTTATCGATTAGAGCCTAAAAGTGTCCACTTTCCGCCCAAGTCTATGAGTGTCGCCCCTTTTCTCTTCTAAGTGGCAGACCATATTGAATTCCCCCCCCAGTATCCAACTACGATCAATGGTAAGGTTAGCCAGCCAATCCAAATTCTGAATGAAGTTGAGCTTGTCCCCCAGAGTGGTTGGTCCATAAACATTTGTAAGGAAGGTTGGCTTATTGGTTCCAATGAGTTGGTATTCTGCTGAGATTGTCCATCTGGTAGTGAAGAAGTTCTCGAGCAATATAGTGTTGGGATTCCAGAGGATGGTCAAGCCACTAGTCATGCCTTTGGAATTGATGGTCATAATTTTCCCATGTTTCCAGCATCTCGAGAGGATTTGATTCATTTCTTCCCCATCACATTTTGTTTCTTGAAGTAAAAGAATATTAGGTTGTTCTGCTATGATACGATCTCGTAGAAGCCTCTGCTTACTACAACCGTTGAGACCGCATATATTCCAAGAGATGAGCTTCATGATGAGGATGGAGAGGCGAGAGGGGGAAAGCTATAAGAGATGAGATGTATCTGACCTGAGTTTACCATGAAGTGACTGATTTCCTGTATGAGTTTCTGGGTGGATTTTCTTCCTCTTTTCTTCTCACCCTTCTTAGGCTTGTGTTGTTCTTTATGTTGGATGCGTTGGATGCCCAAGCCAATGGTGGATATGATTGCAGAACCCACTGAGGAGTTGAGGAAGACTTTATGCACCTTGCAAAGTTGATCCAAAGGGATGGTGTATAGTTCTTGCTTGTGATAGGCTTGTTCTAAGTGTTCGAGGTCTACTCCCGCTATATCTTATTCCTCTAGGTACATTTCGGTATCTCCATCTTCGGGATCAGAGGTTTCTCCAGCTTTAGCGTGGGAAGAGGAAGAGGAGGGGATCTGCTCCAAGACATGGATGTTGGAAGGATTGTATTTTGCATTGTTGTGGGTTGCAGTTCCTTGAGGAGGTAGTTGTGGCTCACCATGTCTTTTGGAATTTGTTAAAGGACGTCAAAGGAGTTGTTGGAAGGGGGTTCCTTGTTGGCAGTTTGCACAGTTTTCTCGGTTGTTTGGCGTTGCCTTCGCGCTACTTGGGTGAAACCATCCCTTGATTTATTTGCTTTGGGATTGTCGAGCTTGCTTTCAACGATGTTTAGAGGGCATTCTCTGAACAAATGCACGTGCTCATGGCATTTTCTACATCGAAATGGTATGTGCTCATAGTCAATAGTTTGAGACCAGTCCTTATCATGGTATTCCATGGCTATGGAACCTGGGAGGGGCTTCGAGATGTTGAGATAGACATGGATGCGAGTGTAAGAGGTATACCTTCTATGTTTAGTCGCCTCTGAGGATTTGACGTAGGCCCCAATGGTGTTTCATATGCCTACCAGGATCTCTTCTAGCCATAACACCTATGGTAGGGAGTATAGACGGATCCATATCAGGGCATGTGCAAAGTCTTCTTTTTCGGGCTAAACTTCTTCGTCTATAAGCGTGGGAAGAGACCGTATGAGTTGAAGAAATAAGGTACCCCGTCAAATATGCAATTTCGATCTTCTAGGTTGTGGAAAATGATGGTAAAGAAGCCTTTGGAACCTAGTTGTAGGTCATAGTGTCCTTTAGGTTTCCACCAATGGTGTATGCATTTGACGAGCTCGCATTTAGAGGTTACAGAGGCAAGTTAAGCATGGATCTTGGTAATGCCTAACATGCAACAACCATTTGAGATTGAAATAGATAAAAATGGATATGTCATAGGAGTTGTTCTCATGCATGTTAGAGGAAGACTCATATATTATCACTCTAAATTATTTCATGGAAAAGTTACGAAATATATCACATATAATATAAAGAGATTTACACATCGATTCAATCACAAAGAAATGAAAACATTATTTACTAAGAAAAGAAATTATAATTCACATTAACAATTAACCTAATATTAATAAAGTTAAACAAAATATCACAAATAAATAGAATGTCATAGTTCCATATTATAATTAAAAATAAAAAAAACATAATCAACAAAGTTGCAACACTTATCACTCATAAATAACATCACAATTAACTTACCAAAATTAAATGAGGAATGAGTAGATAATTTGTGAAAATAACTTCCCAGAAAGTAGATATTGAAAAATGAGTAGATATAAAATGTTAATTTTGGAGATGTGTATTAATTTTTAAAAACTGAAACAACAATCAAAATGAAACTAATGAATAACATATTCAAAAGACATTACTATACAAGAATAGTTCAACTCATAAGGGAAGCCCATACTTCATCACCAAACTTTATTCCCATACTTCATCACCAAACTTTACTCCTACATAGCCACATAATAAATGTAATACACATTATAGTAAGATAATGATGCAAGAATATTCTAGTGAAGATAATGATAGTCATAGATTTATCCCATCATTTTGGTGATGGAAAACTTTTGACATTTTGCAATAGTTATGAGAAGCTAATATAATTGTTTTGTAGTTTATGTTAAAAAGTACTGATAAAGATAATATTGTATGCATTTTGTGGTTGGTGGATGTTGGGTCTTTTATATGTACTTTTATTCAATCAATCATTTATGTACTTTCATCATCCCATAATCATAGTGAAGAACTTAATATAGTGTATTTTTTAAACTATGGTTTGTTGGTAAGATAATTATGGTTAGAGAAGGTTTTTTATCAAAAGATAGTGTTTTTTTAAACTATGGTTTGTTGATAAGATAACTATGATTGATAAGGATTTTTTATCAATAAGATAGTAACTTTTTTAAACAATGGTTTGTTGGTAAGATAATTATGGTTAGAGAAGGTGTTTTATCCTTTGATGTTGCATGCATTTTGTGGTGGGTGGATGTTGGGTCCTCTATGTGTACTCTCATCCAATCAACCATTTATGTACTTTCATCGTCCCATAATCATACTGAAGAACCTAAGATAGTGTCTTTCTTAAACTATGGTTTGTTGGTAAGATAATTATGGTTAGAGAAGGTTTTTTATCAATAAGATAGTGTTTTTTTAAACTATGGTTTGTTGGTAAGATAACTATGGTTGAGAAGGATTTTTTATCAATAAGATAGTGAATTTTTTAAACTATGGTTTGTTGGTAAGACAATTATGGTTAAAGAAGGTTTTTAATCCTTTGATAAAGAATGAAAACATAGATATTACAAAAAAACTTAATTCTAAAGGTGAGAAAGTGGAATAATGATATACTTCTGTTAATATTAACCAATGCCATTTTTTCTATACTTCTTTGATTACTTACTTATTTATGTTTGGACCAAAACCAACAGTTATATTAGCCATGCTCCACATGTAGTTGGCATATGTCTTCTATTACATTAGTATGTGACACTCGACATGCATTTGTACGTGGCATTCAACATGCGAAGAAAATTGCATCTTGAAACATCTACATGGTTGGCAACATCTAGCACCATCTTGAGACATTTGCTAGCAAATGCTAATACGATCAAGTGAGGTATAATCCTAGTACAAGTGGAGTTCCATCCCCATTCAACTATGATGCATGATTCTTCAAACCAACTAACCTAGCATATGAGCAGGTGAGACACACTCTTGATTAGTGTTGCATTCATCATACACTTCAATATACAGGATCAAGGAAGTCAAGGTCCATGAAGCAAAGTGTTTCATTGGAAAGGTTCACTAGTCGATGCAATAATTATAGAGATCAAATATTCTACTAAAGCATTGTGTTTATTCCCATATATAGGATCCATGAATAACACGAATGAATAAGCTTGCTCTGCTAAGATTCTACTCTTCTTTTCAATGTTCTTTTCTTTGATATTGCTTTGAGGTAACTTGATGATTGGTTATAATTTCCTGAATGAACTAGAATCTCCTAGTTGCCATGTACTATTTTGGTCAAGTGCCTCTTCTTTTATTTCATGAGTTTTGTTTATTCATTATACTATTCATCAGTTGGAAAGATAATGCATAGGCCATTGAAACGAGTGCAATGGTAGTTGCTACCTATGTAGTATGCCCAAAACTCATTGATCCGATAGAGACATATACAATAGAGATAAAGGTAGGAGAAGAAAAATAGCAAGAGAAGGGTTGAATAAAGGAGATTCATCTCTAAATTATTTTTAGAGACTAAGGGCCCTGGAGATRACCCATAGTGAACCTAGACCTGCATCTTTAATCAAAGCCTCCACTGGTTTTTTTTACCATGCTCATATTACCAAATGGYGACCATGGAAAATTGTTTTTKCCATATGTTAACATCTAACAAATGTGCCAKCCAAGTTTACAAAAATCAAGTGGCTAATATTTTTGACACAATATTTTCCCTTGTTTTTTAAGTCTCGAAAATGATTAATAGCAATGACATTTATTAATTATCTAAATGATTATTAATAAATAAGAATGAGAATTTGTATTTACTGATTCCAAGTGCATTAGGATGGGGTGGACGGACAAAAGGCCTAGTTCATGATCAACATTACATCAACCGTCCAAAAGGCCTAGTTCACGATCCAATTACGTTGTACGTAGTGTGCGAATGAAAATCTAAATAGTATCATCAAACTAATATATTCTTAATTGAAGGATTATGTTGGGATTCCTCCTGCTAGAATTTACTAGCTACTATTGGGATACTTTCTATATCGCTTTACACACCACTACTAGCATTTACTAGCCACTCTTGTACGTGCTTCCTATATTGCTACTCCTGGTGAGAAGAAGTGAGACCTACTAGCCAACACTAGGTACTACTACTGAAGGAAGTCAAAATGAGCTACTACTATTGGAGGGCTTCCTCTTATGCTTCCACTATTATTACTGATTCTCAATACCTAAGGTAAAATCGGATCAAATTTCAAGTACAAATTTCCTTAAATTTAAGTCCAACTACAAGTACAAATTACTAACTTTGAAAAGGGCATAAACTTGTTGCTATGTAGCGCCCCTTGTTTAAACTATGATTTGTTGAAAATGTAATTATAGTTGGAGAAAGGGCTTTGATCCATTGATTGTTGATAAAATTATGAAGTTGTTGCTTTGTAACTCCCCTTGTTTAAACTATGATTTGTGGAAAAGATAACTATGGTTGGAGAAGCGGTTTTGATCCATAATGAAGCTATATTGATTTGTTGATAAATTTATGAAGTTACAATTTATTTATTAGAATTTCATTTTATTTTGGTTTGCATTTTTATATAAAAGGTTAAGGCTGGGTATAAGTCTTTTAACAATAAAAAATTTAAACAAAAAAAATTATATCATATAATGTTGCACCTTGTTCATATTTCTAAATACTGCTTCCAAACATATATGTTATGTGTAGGGGTTTTTTGTCTCACAAATAAAGAAATCTTATACATCAATTTAGTATTTAGATAAATCATTTATTGCCTTACAAATAAGGAGATCTCATATATCAATTTAGTGTGTGGATATGTTTTCTTCTTCTTCTTCTTATGTTTGTTGTTGTTGTTATTGTTATTGTTATTGTTATTTGTTGTTTCTTCTTCTTCTTCTTCTAGTTCTTGTTCTTGTTGTTTATTTGTTTTTTCTATTGTTGTTAAAACCATTCAATTTATTATGTTCTTCTTCCACTTATTATACCTGTTGCCCCCGATAGTATATAGCATTTGATATGATTTTGACCACATATTAGTTTTCCTTTGACCAAAGATTTATGTTTTTTTTCCAAAGTTTTACATTAAGTATCAAGTTTTTTTTTTAATATTTAAAAAAATTTTTCTTGCATTCGATTGGCTAATGGATTTGGGGTCTTATTACAATGCCAACAACGACCTTCTTAGGATCGACACAACATTTTAATTCCCTCCAATTTCAAACATTAATTTATGTTTCATTTCATTGCATAGGTGTATGCAATGTTTGATTGTTTGAATTTCATTCTCCACATATCCTTTTCTTCTCCTTGAAACAATCCACATATCGCAAAAAAACATAACTCTACATCATTTTCATAAAATATTTATTCATCATGTAAAAATACAAAAAATACTAACCCTATTAATATTTAATATTTGATAGAAGTATAGATTCCCTATTCATCTTTGATAAAGGTATGCACTTCTTTTTAGTTTCCCATACAACATTGATATAGACAACCATCCTTCAATTTCGAGAGATATGCTCATTGCATATCTTATTAAAAAATTAATGATGTTATACATATAAGAGAGTGCACCGAAACAAAGATACAAATATATCAACCAAATACCAACACATGTTTTTAATGAAAAAGGTACAACGAGTTTAGTTATTGCGGTTTGTTGGTTTTGTTATTAAAACCATTCAATTTACACTTTTTCGGTTATCATCTTCTTCTTTTNACGAAAAATACTAACCCTATTAATATTTAATATTTGATAGAAGTATAGATTCCCTATTCATCTTTAATAAAGGTATGCACTTCTTTTTAGTTTCCCATACAACATTGATATAGACAACCATCCTTCAATTTCGAGAGATATGCTCATTGCATATCTTATTAAAAAATTAATGATGTTATACATATAAGAGAGTGCACCAAAACAAAGATACAAATATATCAACCAAATACCAACACATGTTTTTAATGAAAAAGGTACAACGAGTTTAGTTATTGCGGTTTGTTGGTTTTGTTATTAAAACCATTCAATTTACACTTTTTCGATTATCATCTTCTTCTTTTTGTTAAAACCATTCCATTTATATTTTTAATTACATTTAACTTCTCTTTTTTTATTATTTATTATTCATTTTTCCTTGTTATATTTTTAATTAAATATCATCTCTATTTTTTATTATTTATTACTCATTTTTTTTTTAAATCATTTAATTTTTTTTTATAATGATTGTTTTAAAAAATCAAAAGTAATTAATAATAATCTAATTTTAAAGTCATAATGAAGTCAGACATTAAATTGGTGAATGAGATTTTTTTGTTTGTGGAACAAGGGATCTTCTCCACTCAATGACCAAATTGGTGAATGAGATCTCCTTGTTTGTGGGACAAGGGACCCCCTCCGCTCAACGATTTGATTGATCAAGTTTACAAAGGTATACCCTTCTGAATTTAAACTTGTAACCTCTTAAAAAAAAACACATATTCTTAACTATTACTCCCACTCAATATGAGCCATTGATATGAATGAAAAATTATATGTAATATTCATAACTTGAAAACTACATTTACCATTAATATATAACTTTAATGATTAAGTACTTGAAGTACCTTAACGATAATTACAAACTTCCCAATTGAAATATATTTTGTAATGTTTGTTGGGAACCATAACTTTTGTTGGGTTAACTAAAGACGATGTTTTATAATTTTTATTAATCTTATGAGGTACCTTAACGATAATTACAAGCTTCCCAATTGGAATATATTTTGTAATGTTTGTTGGGAACCATAACTTTTGTTGGGTTAAGTAAAGGAGATATTTTATAATTTTTATTAATCTTATGGTTTGTTTTCTAGGGGTTATTTTATTTTGTTTATGTAAATAAATTGTTTTACTTAATTAAAGTTAAAAAAAAAATATTGATTTGAGAAGAATATATATTTCATTCATAAAAATTTTAATTGAAAGGATCTTTTTGTAAAGGATTGTAATAAAATTATATTACATCATCATATTATATTTCTAAATTGAAGAAATACATTTTTGCTACATAATTGAAACTTTAAATACTAATTATGAAATATTATATCAAATGTATCAAAATATAGTTTTAAAGTAAGTGTTGTAAGTCCCATGGGATAGCATAGATGGTAAGACGTGTGCACACTCTTCCGGTATGGGGAGAGGTTATGGGCTCGAGATTTGTGTCCCCGGGGTGGCAGTTTAACACCTCATATCATCTACGAAGTGCCCCCACACCTCATATCTGTACGTCCCCGAGGTGGGGGACGTACAGAGGATATCTTGTCCTTCTAGAGCCACTCCAATATTATCAAGATTGTCTGCTGCCTAATTGGCTTTCCTTCTCACATGTGATGGAATGAGCGCCAAATGAGGCCTACTGAGAGCTACAATGGCACTGAGTCCCATGGTAAGTCGCTAGCAAGGGGAGATGTTTTATGGATCTTCCTTGTTGAGTATTTTTGCAAAAAGGCTAAGAATTATTTGTGAATCCCCCTCGACGATCAGTTTGTGGTGCCCATTGACTTGAGAAATCTGTAAGCCTTTAATGAGACCCCAGAGCTCAATTGTGTTGTTTGTGTTGTGTTCAATGTTGTCGGTTGTGATAAGCATAATGTTTCATTGATTGTTGTGAAGAACCACTTTGAAGCCCATAGGGCTCGGATTACCTTTGGAGGCTCCGTCAAAGTTTAACTTGATGAATCTTGGAGCTGGAGGAGACCAGTGTGAAGGGATGATTTTGGCATGTGAACTTTGGGGTTTCCTTGAAAAGTGTGGGTGGAAGTTGATGATCCATTTGTCCAAGATACACTTTTCCTGGGGAGGACAAGACAAGTACTCCTCTTTCCATGGTTGCAAGAGGATGGTTTCTTTGATTTTGTCATTTATGTATTGCCAAAATTTCTGCCAACCAAGATGAGATGAATGAAAGATTTGTTTGTTTCTCTCTTTCTAGATGTTCCAGAGGATGAAGCCCGAAAGTAGCTGCCAGATACAGTTTAGGATAGCAGAATGAAAAGCTGAGTCTCTCCATCCTTCTAAGGTTTCCTTGAGGCCTTCTCATTTGCGGTCTGTGGTGCGCATGATTAAAGCGCTATAGTCCCGGATTTGAGTACTGTAAGAGTAGAGATTGAGCAGATGATTTTGAGATTCTGAATATTTCCACCAACAAGGGAAAATGGAGGGCCCGACAAAACCTCTTTTGGTGAGATTGTCCCAGGTGAGGATACCCTTATGCGCGACGAGCCAGAGGAAGGTGCTTATTTTTGGCGAGTGCTTCATCGACCATATTTTTTCCCAAACCTTTTCTCGGGGGAGCAAATGTGAGGTTGTCTTTATGTTGTAGGCCTCTTTGATGGTGAAGGTGCCTCTCGAGGAGTGCCCCCATCTTAGGATGTCGTCTCCTTCAAAAATTTGAATTTTCCTGGAAGAAGTCAACTCATGCCAAGGATGAAGATCCATGTGCGTTGGAGCATGGAATTTTGTGGGAGTGGACTTCCAATGATGCCAAGTTGCACAAGGGGGGTCCTCTTGCCAATAGTCTGCGACTGTGATTAGACCCGCCTGTGTGGTAGGGGAAAGAATATTCTATGCAATGGAGTTATGCACTAAGGAGGGCCATTGTTGCCATGAATCATGCCAAAAGGCAGATGTCCTTTCGTTTCGTACTTCCCAAAAAGAATGATCTGCAATTGGAGAGTGGCCTCGTTTTGCAACATTCCAGATCAAGGAGCCCGGAGTGTTTTCATTCCATCTGATAATTTGTTTTTTGGAAATGTGTGGAATGTATTTCTTCCTCCTCAGTCTTACCTAGAGGTCCTTAGGTCGCTTTAACCATCTCCACCAAATCTTCGCACTGAGAACTTTGTTGAGAATGGTTGGGTCCCTTAAGCCAAGACCTCCTTTTAATTTTGGTTTGCAGATATTTTCCCAGCTGATCAGAGCTATTTTTCGCTCATTCTTTGCTCCCTTCCAAAGAAAGTTTCTTTGAAGGGTCTTGATGGTTGTAAGAATAAAGTTAGGGGAAGCCAGTGCAGAGAAGGAATAAATAGGCAAGGTTTGAAGGACGAACTTGAGGAGGATGAGGCAACTGGGAAGGTTGAGTGAACAAAAGGTTCAAGAGGAGAGTCTTTTTCCCATGGAGGAAAGGAGCCCCTCCCAAGAGTTGTTTCGAAGAGAGTTATTAATAAGGGGAATGTCGATATATTTGGGTGGAAGGGAGCTATGCGTGAAGCCCAAGATGTTGGTAATATGAAGTCAAACAAGGATAGGGGTGTTAAAAATGAAGAGATAGGATTTTTCTCTATTAATGTCCATTCCTGAGGCTGCGCAAAAAGTTTGAAGGATACAGAGGATGCGAAGGGCTTCACGGATGGTGGGGGAGCTCAGCATTAGGGTTTCATCAACAAACTAGAGAATTATCTGTTATGGAAGCTTTGATGAAGTGGCTAAGCCCTTCTGCCATGATGATGAAAAGGAAGGGGGATAGGGAATCCCCTTTCCATATTCCACGAGAGGGAGGGAAGGAACACCATTGATCAAAATGGAGAAGAAAGCGAAAGAGTTGAGATTTAGAATCCAGTCTACCCAGTCAGTAGCAAAGTCAAAAGCAAGAAGAACGGATTTCATGTAAGCCCAGCTTAATTTATCAAAATATTTGGAGAGATCTAACTTTAAGAACATACCTAGAGTACCTATATTCTGAAGAGATTGTATGACTTCATGGGAAAGGATGACACTTTCGAGAATTTTCCTGCCTTCAACGTATCCTAATTATTCAGGGAAATGATGAGGGGCATGAGCAGTTTGAGGCATCAGGCAATCACTTTTGTTAACAACTTATAAATTACATTGCAGAGAGAAATTGGTCAGAACTGCTTAGCATGAGTGACTTGTTCTTCTTTGGGGATGAGGGTTAGGAAAGTGGCATGAAGAGCAGGGAGAACCTAACCAGAGATTCGAGAATCCTCGATGATGTCCCAAAATTCCTCCTGAATCATGGGCCAGCGGAAGTGAAAGAAGTATGTTGTGAAGCCATCCAGACCTAGAGATTTTCCTTCAGGGGTGTCTTGCAGAGCTAGGTCTACTTCTTCAATCATGATTGGTCAGGACAAAGCTTCATTATGCTCTTGAGTTATGAGATTGGGAATGTGTTGGGTGATCTTTTCTATGTCGGGAGATCTGTCAACAGGGGGCTCAGACAACAGGTCTTGGTAATAAGAAACCAGTTCATGCTCCAACTACGATCAATGGTAAGGTTAGCCATCCAATCCAAATTCTGAATGAAGTTGAGCTTGTCCCTCATAGTGGCTGGTCCATAAACATTTGTAAGGAAGGTTGGCTTATTGGTTCCAATGAGTTGGTATTCCACTGAGATTGTCCATCTCGTAGTGAAGAAGTTCTCAAGCAATATAGTGTTGGGATTCCAAAGGATGGCCAAGCCACCAGTCGTGCCTTTGGAATCGATGGTCATAATTTTCTCAAGTTTCCAGCATCTCGAGAGGATTTGATTCATTTCTTCCCCATCGCATTTTGTTTCTTGAAGTAAAAGAATACGGAAGTCACTCCTGGATTGCAACAGGAGCAGAGCCCGATGCCCATCAGTTTATGTCACGATTTGTGTATGAAAGGGGTGATCGAATGGAAGTAGACTCGGACGATATTGTTTCAACTCCGAAACTAGGCCAGTTATGCATGGGCAAGTGAGGTCTTAGATATACTCCAGACAGTGAGTTGTAGTAAGGGTGAGTAGGGGGAAGGCTTGTATCAAAGAGATGCAAAGGTCTGTTGTCAACATCAAGTTTCTAGCAGACTGTAGGAGAATGCATTTAAACGCAAGATCTTCTTACATTCAAACGTAGAAAACCAGAGAATACAATAGTGCCACAATAAATCCTTTATCATAACACAACTACAATAATTCATGTGAATCAGTCAATCATGAACTCCCTCAGTATGAGATGAAAACTAGATGGAATAAGGAAACTGTCTTTCATTAAACAAGAAATCTTACATAAAGATGCATAACCAGAGAACTAGAGTGCCTGTTAAAACATTACAATCAGGAACTTCGCTCTACCATCGATATCTTACAAAATACAAAGATTGAGTTTATATACTCAGCAGAAAACGCCTAACATCGGCGTGCTTAGTCATCCAAGGCTTGGTGTCCCTTCAGCCAAATTCGGATGGGTATTCTTTGTCAGACGCCACCTTAACTGCGCATCGCTCCTACAAGGGGAGTAGCTGAGCCATTAAGTGTCGAGCTAGCGTGTGAAGACTTCCTTCGGCTGGTCGAGGACTCGGCATGGCTTCTTTGAAAAAATGGGTACACAGGACCCTCTTGAGCAGACCGCTTGCCAGATTATCCATACCTTACACTTAATGCCTGAGGAGAGGTTTCAACCACCCCTTCTCATCTTCATTTACTCCAAGCGAAAACCAGGATCGAGGTTGAATCAGACGGCGCATGGAGATCACGAGGATCCTTTTGACGATTAGACTCAACGCCTTTAGCCTTCTTTGCACAGCTCCTTTCTTTCCCAAGTGACTATGGGTTGTGCCCCTGTGTCTATTCCCAAAGCGCTTTCGACGTTCGTGAATGGAAAGAGTTAATCCTTGCTTATT
>JASDQU010106142.1:6902-18882 GCA_032191745.1 Picea mariana
AAGGTGATACCTATATGTATACTAAAACAAAGAAGGTACAACATGTGAAAACTATCTCTATATCTATACTGAAACACATAAAAGTTAAATGTATATTTTTGTGTAAGATTGAAATGAGACAAGTCATGTAGTGATACATCAGTCACATATTCAATATCCTGAATCATTTGGTGCACCTTCCTCGCCTCTACAACGAGCTTAGGTGTCGGTATTTTGATGACCTCATTAGAACTGTTGGAAATGCACTAGTCATGTATCATCCTACGAAGAGTGTGATTGGGGATGAGTTCTTTTCTTTGAAGAAACTTCTTAGTCATTGGGCATACATCGATTCCTTCATCCAACCATTTCCCAATGGAAGCTCGGTCATAGGTCATTTCTGAATAATCTGTTTTATGTCAGAGACAAGGAAGGCATGTTAAATTTCTGAATAATCTGTTATATGCTTGAAATAGTATGAATCTTCTTACTATATCTGCAATCGATCATATGAACCCAACTGAACAACTCCATCACAGATCTATCAAACATTTTTTGGGAAATGTATTTCATTTTCCTTCCTCCTCGCTTTGAATCAATCACTTATGCCCATCATTACAACTTCTCACTCAAATTGCTTCGAATAGAGGATGTTCCCTCATGACCGGATCCAAACACTGCAAGAGATCTGCATTCAATTCCACATATTTCTTATCATTAATATTTAAAAATTGGGCTACAAACCATCCATTCAACTTGTGCCCAGTATACTTCAGAGCCACAAACAAATCCTTGGTTGGGCCCTCCTCATATTTCACTAGCTTAACAATATATTTTCCTTCAGGAAAACACGTCGCACTTTAAATATTTTTTTTCCCATCGAAAACTATCCTCACATTGTCAAAGGCCACGTGATTTTCTTGCAACAACTTATTCTTGATTTCCATTGTATATTCTTTGGAAACCCTACCTACTTTCACCTCCTTTTCTGTCTTCCTAGGCCCTTTCTTCTCCTTTTCTCTCTTCCTAGATCCATCACTAACCCTCTGTATATCAAAGTTGTAGTGAAATATTTTTAGGTTTGGGTTAAAGTTTACACAGAAATGATTCGCATAAAGCCTAATGGACCCTATGGACTTCTTACCTCCACCGTTTGGCATATTTACAGGAAGAAGAACACTCCTGGATCTCTGTCCAGTTTATCTTTCCTCGATCTAAATTAGTCAGGAAGATGAAACAAAGCCCTATGGAAAATAATATATGAGATAAAATAGATGTGAAGGGGATGCTTGTTGGTTTGTAATCATTTCACAGCCTTCTGACGACGTATCGGTGGCTATATTGACCCTTCAAGATGTGAGGGTTCACTGGCAAGCGGTGGCCACCTTAGCCTTTGCAGGCCACCAAATACCATCACCGCCATGATTTAATTTTTCCTAAGGTTGAAGGGGCAAGTTTTGTTCCTATAAATACTTGAATCGTATTGTAATCCATACACTCAGGGTGAGACGAGCTTGAAATCATTTCTTGAATCAAATCCGTTATTCCTTGTTTGTAGGTTTGCTCTGCGTTTATGATTTTTGTTATTGAGTTTGTAAACTCATTTTATTTCTTGATAAATTCATTTTGGAGCAAACGTAGTAATATTTTTTTTGGTTTTACTAATTACAAGCCCGGTCATTTATTTATTCCAAGTTTATTTGTTGGAACATGTGATTTTAAAGGGAGATTAAATACAAAATACATATTTCAGCATTCAGGAATTTCTTGTTACATATGCACGGAGTTCCTTTTCTTTGCCAATCATCGAAACCTGAAATTGTTGGGCCCACACCCTATTTGCATTTCACAATTTGACATTTCTTATTTCATTTTGTTTTTGCATCGGGTCTTTGTAAACCCCGAAATCCCAAACCCTGAAACTCTGAAGTGTTGGGCCCACATTCCATTCACATTTTCGTGATTCAATATTTATTGTGTGTTGTTGTTTTGCATTTGTAATTGCCAAACCCCGAACCCCAAAACCAAAAGTGTTATGCCAACAATGTTTTCGCATTTCGCTTTTCGACAAACAACGTGGTCTTTTGCTTTTTGTGTTCAGCATTTCTAATTGCTGAAACCCGATTGATCTATGTTTTTCACATTTGGTATCAGAGCTGACAGTCTATCCGAAAATTGCTTAATTCATTGCAGATTATTTCTGTTGGTGCGAAAAATTTCACCTTCTTATTTTTCCTACATGAAGGTTTATTTTTCTTTTCAAAATTTTATAAATTCCTGCGTCTCGTAGTAGTTCTTCTTAGATTCAAGTTCCCCTGTTGAACGAGAAGTCATATGATTCCTGGTATATTTGGATGAGGACGATTTTTCATTCTCAGGATTTGTGGACTTATGTCATTGATGGTTATCCTGAGCCAACTGATGTTGCAGCAAAATTGTCTCTCTCTAATGCTGACCATGTTTTACTGAAGGAAAATAGGAAGAAGGACAACAAAGCTCTTGGATTAATCCAGCAATGATTAAATGAATCGATTTTTATGAAGATTGCATGTGCTACATATTCGAAGATGGCTTGGGACATTCTCAAAACCAGTTATCAAGGTGTGTCCAAGGTGAAGACAGTCAAGTTGTAGAATTTAAGAAGGGATTTCGAAAATCTGAAGATGAAGGATAATGAAAGTGTTGATGCTTTCATGACTCAAGTGATGAGTGTTGTGAACTAGCTCAAGCAGTTTGCAGATGATATTGAGAATATGAGAGTTATTGAGAAAGTGCTGAGAAGTTTGCCCAAGAATTTTTAACTTGTTGTTGTTCCCATAGAGGAATTTAAGGATTTAAATTTAATGCAAATTGATGAATTAACTGGTTCTCTTTTTGCTCATGAATCTAGGATATCTAGATATGAAGAAGGATCAATGGAGCATGCTTTCAAATCTCAAATGCATGTTACCAGGGGCAAAGGCAGAGGAAGGATTCATACTCTTGGAAGAGGAGGTCGATCTTTTGGTCCAAGGGACAACAGAGATGAAACATAGTCTGAGCATAAGTCCCAGCAGAATCCTCCTAATTTAAGAGGGAGTAGCAGCAAACCCTGGCAGGAAGAAAATCAAAGGTATGATAAATCCAAAGTACAATGTTATTATTGTAAGAAGTTTGGGCATTTTTCTAACAAATGTTGGAAGAAACAGGCAGATGTTGGAAAGCAGTCTGCACATATTATAAATGAGTCCGAGGATCATTAAAATCCTTTGTTTTTGACATGTAATGTCTCTCAGGAAAGTTCTAGTGATACTTGGTTTTTGGATAGTGGTTGTACTAACCACATGACTGGTAATAGGGACTTATTTTCTTTTGTTGATACTAGTATTCAGTGTTAAGTCAAACTAGGAAATTACTGTAAGGTTACAGTCAATGGTAAAGGTATAGTTCTAGTTTACACTAAGAACAATTAGAGAAGAAGTATTGATGATGTTTACTTTGTGCCTAGTTTAAAATGCAATCTTATCAGTGTTGGACAGTTGTTGGAGAAAAGGTATAGAGTGTTCTTCAACAACAAGGTATGTACTATCTATGATAATTACCCAGCAAACAGTTTATTGCAAGAGTAGAGATGACCAAGAATAGAATGTTTCCACTTGTTATGCGAAATGATTTAAGTGGTTCTTTGAATGCCTATAAGACTGAAAGTCTAGATGAATCTTGGTTATGGCATTTGAGATATGGTCATTTACATTTTGGTGGTTTAGATATGTTACATAAGAAACACATGGTAAAGGGGTTACCTTGTATTCAACAAACTGCAAGCTCTTGCAAGAGCTGCATACTTGAAAAACATCATAGAAAAAATATTGTTTCAGGTATTTCCTACACAGAAAAGCTCCATTGGAAATTGTCCACACACATTTGTGTGGACCTATGAAAACACGTTCCTTAACTGGCTGTGTTTATTTGATGACTTTCATTGATGATTTCATTAGGAAGACTTGGTTGTATTTGTTGAAACATAAATCTGAAGCTTTTGATGTTTTCAAGAAGTTTAAATATATGGTTGAGAATGAGAGTGGTTGAACCATTACGATATTGAGTTCTGACAGAGGAGGTGAGTATAAATTGAATTAATTCATTGAATTTTGTGATCTTCGTGGAATTAAAAGGAAGTTTACTACTCAATATACTCCACAATAGAATGGAGTGGCTGAAAGGAAGAAGTGGTCCATCATGGATATGGCTCGAAGCATGTTGAAAGAGAAGAATATTTCAAATGAATATTTGGGAGATGCGGTTCTTTACTCTTTTTTTATGTTGACTAGAAGTCTGACCAAGACCGTGACGGATCGTGTACCTCAGGAAGCTTGGGATGGTAAGCCTTGTAATGTTTCTCACTTCAAAAAATTTGGATGTGTTTCATTTGCACATGTACCTGCAGAAATGAGGGGGAAGTTGGATGACAGAAGCGAGAGATGTATCTTTGTTGGATATAGTGAAGAGTCTAGGGCATATAAACTCTACAATCCCATCACCCAGAAATATGTAATCAACAAAGATGTTCAGTTTAAAGAAGATGAATCCTGGGATGGAAGTATTGACAAATCAATTTCAGAGGCAGTTGTGTTAGCCCGTGAAGATGATGATGGAGGTGGACAGTTTTTTCCACATGCACATATGCCTATAGCAAGGAGTCCTACAATGCAAGCACTAGATTTCATCCCATCTCAATTTAGAACGCCCATAACTCATGAGCATGGTGATCCATCTGAACATGGTGGACATCAATCAAATTCACAGGTAAGTAGTGAATCAAATCCCACTTTAGCTTCATTAAGAGAAAGACTTAAAGGATAGAAGACTAGAAGCTTAACATAATTGTATGATCAGAATGACGAAGTAGATCAGATTTCAAATTTTTCATTTATAGCTTATGATCCTGTTAGTTATGTTGAAGTTGCTAAAGAGGATGTCTGGATAAAAGAAATGGATGAGGAGATTGATTCCATTGAAGGGAATAACACTTGGGATCTTGTCAATGTAGATGAAGGAAGGAAGAGTATTGGTGTTAAATGGGTTTATAAGACTAAGCTAAATGCAGAAGGTGAATTTGAAAAGTACAAGGCAAGACTTGTAGCTCAGGGGTTTAGTCAGCAACCTGGTATTGATTACAATGAAACATGTGCTCCTGTAGCAAGAATTGACACTGTGAGGATGGTCTTAGCTATTGCAGCTTAGAATATATGGATCATGCATCAGATGGATGTCAAGTCTGCATTCTTAGATGGATATTTGGAAGAAGAGGTTTATGTAAGACAACCTTCGGGTTATGAGATTGATAAGCACAAAGATAAAGTTTATAAGTTGAGGAAAGCCTTCTATGAATTGAAGCAGGCATCCTAAGTTTGGTATAGCAAGATTGATGAATACATGTTCAGTGTTGGATTCAACCGAAGTACAAGTGAACCAACTCTGTATACAAAGATAGACAAGAATGGTGAAATTTTGATTGTTTGTTTGTATGTTGATGACCTGATTTTTATTGGAGATCTATCTGTAGAGGACTTTAAAAATGACACGAAAACATAGTTTGAGATGATTGATTTAGGTTTGATGAAATTTTTTCTTGGGATTGAAGTGGATCAATCTGATGATGGCATTTCATTTGTCAAACTAACTATGCAAATGAAGTGTTGAAAAGGTTTAGAATGTTGAATTGAAAGCCAAGTGCAACACCAATGGAAACTGGTATTAAACTGAGCAAGCATAATGAAGGATCATATGTTGATCCGACCTTGTATAAGAGGCTGGTTGGAATCCTTATGTACTTAACAACAACCAGACCTGACATTATGTTTGTTGTGAGTTTGATTTCCAGATTCATGGAGACTCCAAAGAGTACTCATTGGCAAGTAGGAAAGAGGATCCTGAGATATGTTGCTGGAACAAATAATTTTGATATCCGATACACATCAAGATTAGACTTTGAACTGATCGGATATACTGATATTAATTTTTCAGGTTCCACTGATGACAAGAAAAGTACATCTGGGTATGCTTTTAGTCTTGGATCTAGAGCAATGGCATGGGCATCAAAGAAACAACCCATTGTGACTCTATCTTCCACTGAGGCAGAGTATGTTGCAACAGTTGCAACTGCATGTCAAGCTGTATGGATGAGAAGGGTACTGAATGAACTGTTACATAACTAGAATGATGCAACTAAAATTGTTTGTGACAATAAATCTGCCATTGCATTGTCAAGGAATCATGTTTTTCACAAACAAAGTAAGCACATTGATACAAGGTATCATTTTGTTTGAGAGTTGGTAAGTGGTAAAGAGATTTTTGTTCAGTTCTATAGATCTGAAGAACAATTTGCAGACATATTTATGAATCCCTTGGGAAATGAATTGTTTAAAATTCATAGAGATAACATTGGGGTCTGCAAGTTGTAATGCATTTGTTTACAACATTTTTTGTTGTTCTTATTTTCGAAATGATTAAGAGGGATTATGTTGGTTTGTAATAATTTCACCGCCTTATGACAGCGGATCAGTGGTCGTCTTGACCCTTCAAGACGTGAGGGTTCACTGTCAAGTGATGGCCTTCTTAGCCTTTGTAGGCCACCAAATACCATCACCACCCTGATTTAATTTTTCCTAAGGTCGAAAGGGCAAGTTTTGTTCCTATAAATACCTGAATCGTATTGTAATCCATACACTAAGGGTTAGACAAGAGCTTGAAAGCATTTCTAAAATCAAATCCATTATTCCATGTTTGGAGGTTTGCTCTGCGTTTATGATTTTGTTATTGAGTTTGTAAACTCATTTTATTTCTTGATAAATTCATTTTTGAGCAAACAAAGTAATATTTTTTTTGGTTTTACTAATTACGAACCCGTTCATTTATTTATTCTGAGTTTATTTGTTGGAGTGTGTGATTTTAAAAGGAGATTAAATACAAAATTGATATTTCGGCATTCCGTACTCTCTTGTTACATATGCGCAGAGTTCCTTTCATTTGCCAAATGCCGAAACCCAAAATTGTTTGGCCCACACCCTATTTGCATTTTGCAATTCGACATTTCTTATTTCATTTTGTTTGTGCGTCGGGTCTTTGTAAACCCCGAAGTGTTGCGCCCACATTCCATTCACATTTTCACGATTTGGGAGCTGTTGTATGTTGTTGTTTGGCATTTGTAATTACCAAACCCCGAACCCCGAAACCCATAGTGTTGGGCCCACAGTCTTTTCACATTCCGCGATTCAACAAACAGCGTGGTAATCGCTGAAAACCAATTGACCTCTGTTTTTCACAATGCCCACCTTCTTATTAATATCTGATGATGTACATGTCCACAAAATAGTGAGAGACAACACCCATAAGCTACAAAAAAGGGTGATCATCTTTGCATGGATGATCCATCAATCCACTGCTGCATTAAACATCACCTGAAATTGAATCTCGATCATGAGCCACAAGCCAAACCAAGTGTAGAGCATGCAAACTGCATACTTAGCAGGTGAAAACCACTACATGCCATCAAATGTAAGTAGCAAGAGTGTGTGAAGACCACTACATGCCATCCAATGCAATTAGCAAGAGTTTAATAAAGCTCGGTGTTCAATATTTTTTATTTAATGTAATTAGTTTTTCAATTTTCTTTATAACATATGCAAACAATCAATGTGTTTAACACACAATTAAATTTAACAATTAAAATTTATTAAAAAAAACAATATTAAAAATATCATTATTAAATTGAATAAACTGATCTTTGAGGAATTTTCATTAGAACTATTCCACATATCCCATTCCAAATTCAAAAATAACAAAGAAAGAACTTTCATGGGCTGTGTGTGTTTTTCGAGAGCACTGTAGGACATGAATCAGGGAACTAACAAAAAGAAGCAATATTGCCATGAATCAAGAAAATAACCCAAAAAAAAAAAACCTATATTGTCATTTGCGTGGATCTCCCAACTTTCACATAAACAGAGAGCCTTGTCACAGGATTGACACTCACAAACGTTGTTGATATAATTGTGTTTTAAGCACGGCGCTGAAGAATGGGCCGATGACAGATGAATATGGGCAGGTTGCTCACAGTTTTGTGCCTGCTTCTACTCTCGTTACTGCTGAATGTAGTGGCAGCTGAAGATGCCTTTCAATGTACTTACGTAAAGACTTGTGCTCAGTGTGAGTGTTTGACCTCTGCACTGAAGATAATTCGGTTACGGCTGCTGTCCCGAATAATTATTATCGTGGTTGTACTGCCGTAAAGATTTGTGCTAAGTGTTCGAGGGAACCCGTCTGCAGTGAATATAATATTATTATTATGCTGGTTATCATTCTGAACCGTGTGTCCTCAAATAAATAAATAGGCATATGACCTTGACAGCCTGAGTTTGGGCATACGAAGCTGACATTCAAAGTTGATAAGATGAAAAGAATCCTTAAAAAAATAAATTAAATTTTATTATTGATTAACAAATAAACGGTTGAGCTTGATTTATCTGGTGTTAATATTTTAATTTCTGTTAATCACTTACGTGGCAATCAGTTAGCTATCAAAGTAATTTTTAAATATGATTAGGTAAATGTAAAAAAATAAACAGCTAAGAAGCCATTTATTTTGTGTCACTACTAAGAATATTCCAGCCATATTTAATCGTGTCCATAAAAAACTTATTAAGCATAATTACATCTTATCATAGTTTTGGCTGACACTGCTTTTCAATTATCATTACAAAAATCATTCAACTGAACTTACACAAAACAAAGATTCTGCCATGATTTTGCATGGGAAAATGGCGTGGTCCAAAGGCAAGTGTATAACCTGGCTGCAATCCGTTGCACAACCATTAATCAATCAGAAAATCACTGCTTACAATCAGTCCTATCGATCCAATCTCATTACTCATAATGCAATAATCACACGATTTATTTTCAAAGTTTTTATGGATTGCTTTTTCTGCTTTCTTTCCCTTCTCGGCAGGGACTTGTTGTTTGATAATTTTTCTTATTTGTTTGATCTATAAATAATTTTTATAATCTTATTAATTTTATAAGGGGTTGGATCTATAAATTGTTTGTTTATAATTTATTAGTTTTATAAGCGATTGGATAAGTTGTTTGATAAGTGAATTTAATCAATTTCATTTTAACATATTATGTAATATATGAACTGGTTTTATAATTTTATAAGTGAATTTGATATATTGAACCATGAGAAATTGAGACTTACAAATGTCTACTATTTATGTAAATTTATTTTAACATAAAATTTTATATTCTTCAATTTTTATAATGTATTTTACAAATTTATTTAAGTTAAAAGATATCATACTCATACTTAATCCACTAAATAGTTTAATTAATTGAACTATTCATCCAAAATATCTTATTAATGGAAAACCATAACACAAAAATTCAATCCTTTTAACGATAAATCTGGGAAAGTCACTAGAAATTATAAATTATAATGTATATACAACGATAAATCTGGGAAAGTCACTTGAAATTATAAATTATAATGTATATACAGTAAACCGTAAATCGCAGGTTAAATTATTACAGGTGAAAACATAATAAAATTCTTATATCCAGTAAACCATAAATCACGGGTTCAAAACTTAAATGTGAAAATCTAATAAAATTTATGGATGTTACAGTAAAGTCCCTTCAAATTATAATATATATCCGGTAAACCGTAAAGCCCGGTTAAAAAATTACAGGTGAAAATCTAATAAAATTCGTAGATCAGTAAACATTAAATCGGAGGTTCAAAAATTAAAAAATTTTTGGATGTTACAGCGCAGGTTTATCTTGTCCTTAAGATTATTAGGATACATATTGAAACCAATCTTTAAAAAAATAAAATAAACTATTGTGCTTACCAAAACGTACATATTAATGTAGACTGAAGTGTATGCGAGAGAGGAAGCAGAAGCCCATTGCACATCAACGCACTTTCCACGAACAATCCACGAACAAAGGAGGAACGTTAAACTCCMAACCAAATGAGAAWGGAAGGTGCACATGGTCTAGAGTCGTCTCCGTCCTTTTCTTGWAGAAGTATATGAACTGAGCACATTAAATCCAAGAGAGGGAGTTTGGTAAATGATGTCCTTTTCAAACTGGTAGAAGCTTAACCCAATATACTGGATATATCATTGTTTTCAGATTTCCGTGGTGAGAGGTTTTAGGGAATTCATTATATGGATATTGTACAGTTAAGGTCATATTGTCATCGACAATAAAACCCTAGACCTCAAGATAAAACCCTAAAAACGTAAACAATACTTCATAATAAACCTTAATTATATTATGTATCTTAAAAATACATAATAAACACTAATTTATTATAAAAACACATAATAAAAATCAGGTCATCAACATACAAACATATAATCAAAATTTCACCTTTCCGGTCTCCCTTTGTATACAGAGTTGGTTCACTTGGACTTCTGTTGAATCTAACACTCATTAGGTATTCATCAATCCATATAAGGCTTTCCTTAACTTGTAAACCTTATCTTTGTGTTTATCAATCTCATAACCCATAGGTTGTCTTACATAAACTTATTCTTCCAAATATCCATTAAAAAATGCAGACTTGATGTCCATCTGATACATGATCCATCTATTCTGAGCTGCAATAGCTAAGACCATCCTTACTGTGTCAATCCTTTCTACAGGAGCAAAGGTWTTATTGTAATCAATACCGGGTTGCTAACTAAACCCCTACAAGTCTTGCCTTGTACTTTTCAACTTCACCATATGCATTCAGCTTAGTCTTATAAACCCATTTAACACCAATACTTTTCTTACCTTCAGGTAAATTGACAAGATCCCAAGTGTTATTCCTTTTAATTGAATCAATCTCCTCATCCATTGCTTTTATCCAAACATCCTCTTTAGCATCTTCATCATAACTTACATGATCATAAGTTATAAATGCAAAATTTGAAATCTGATATACCTCTTCATTCTGATCATACAATTCTCTTAAAATTCTATTTTTTTGTCCTTTAAATCTGTTTTTCAATGAAGCTAAAGTAGGATCTGATTCACTAGTCACCTGGGAATCTATTTGATGTCCACCATGTCTAGATGGCTCACCACCCTCATGAGTTCTTGGCGTTCTAAATTGAGATGGGTTGAAATCTAGTGCTTGCCTTGTTGGACTTCTTGTTGCAGGCGTATGTACATGTGGAATCATCTGTCCATCTCCTTCAGCCTGCTCAGCTCCATCGTCATCTTCATGGGGTAACACAACTCCCTCTGAAATTGATTTGTCAATACTTCCATTACGAGTTTCATCTTCTTTAAATTGAACATATTTACTGATTATATATTTYTGGGTGATGGGATTGTGGAGTTTATATACCCTGGACTCTTCACTGTATCCAACAAATACACATCTCTCACTTATGTCATCCAACTTCCTCCTCAKTTYTGCAGGTACATGCGCAAATGAAACACATAAAAAATTCTGAAATGAGAAACATTACAAGGCTTACCATCCTAGGCTTCCTGAGGTACACGATCCCTCACGGTCTTGGTCGGACTTCTATTCAAGATAAAAACAGAGGAAAGAAACGCGTCTCCCCAATATTTATTTGAAAGATGCTTCTCTTTCAACATGCTTCGAGCCATATCCATGATGGTCTGATTCTTCCTTTCAGCCACTCCACTCTACTGTGGAGTATATTGAGAAGTAAACTTCCTTTTAATTCCATGAAAATCACAAAATTCAATGAATTCATTCAATTTATACTCACCTCCTATGTGAGACCTGAGGATATTATTGATTCAACCACTCTCATTCTCAACCATAGATGTAAGCCTCTTGAAAACTTCAAAGGCTTTAGATTTCTATTTCAACAAATACAGCCAAGTCTTCCTACTGAAATCATCAATGAAAGTCATAAAATAAACGCAACCAGTTAAATAAGGTGTTTCCATAGGTCCACATAAATCTGTGTGGACAATTTCCAAAGGAGCTTTT
>JASDQU010106142.1:23794-38796 GCA_032191745.1 Picea mariana
CACGAAGCTAGAACAACATCATCAACAAAACGAAGCTAGAACAAAATCATCAACAACACGAGGTTGGAACAACAACATCATCAACAAAAGGAGGTTGGAACAAAAACATCATCAATAGGATGAGGCTAGAAAAATAGCATCATCATCGTGTGGCAATAAAACGAGGGAGGTGCATCAACAACAACATTTGTGGTACTCTGACATACCGTCCTTACCAGAACTTTAGGATCTTCCCAGGAATCATAATATTCCCTAGGATGTAAAATACTAACAAGATACCACATGATACTCTTACAGACTATCCTTACCGGACCTTCGGTATCTACCCAAAAAGAATAAGTTTCCCTAGGATATAAAATCCCAATGGAGCTACCACAACTAGCATATACATGCATAGGTACTCTGACAGACCATCCTTACCAGAACTTTGGGATCTTCTTAGGGATGATCAATCCACTAGGATATAAAATACTAACAGAGCTACCCATTGTTGGTCAGGATACCATAGTATCATCAACAATACTCCCCCTTTCAACGGAGTTACTTTGAGATAACACCAATGTTGTCTCGAAAGTACTCAAACTTCACATGAGACAGAGGCTTGGTCAACACATCTGCAACCTACTCATATGTGTCAACATATTGGAGCTTTAAAGCTCCACTCTGCAACATATAAAGAATGTAGTGATACTGAATGTCTATGTGCTTCAAATTATCATGGAATAATGGGTTCTCCATCATCTTTATACAACTCTGGTTATCACATAGAATCACGTTGGCTTCCATCTCCAAATCAAACAGACCTAGCAACAACTTTCGAAGCCATATGGATTCATAACTGGGGGAACATGATGCAAGGTACTCCGCTTCTGCCATGCTGAGTGCAATACTTGATTTCTTCCTACTTTGAAATGAATTCATGGCTGAGCCCAAACTAAAATAACATCATGAAGTGTTGTTCCTGTCTAAAGCACTTCTAGTCCAATCTGAATCAGCATAACCACATAGTATAAATTCATGATCTCAGTATAACAAAAACAATAATCCAATGTACCCTTAAGGTATATCATCGCATGCTTTGCAGCTATAAGTTGGACACGTCTAGGCTCCACCAGATACCGACTCAAGGTGTTCACAACAAAGCATATATCTGGCCTAGTATTCATCAGATACATCAATGATCTAATAATTTGTTTGTATAGAGTAACATCAACCAAATCAGAGGAAGTATCAACCCTGAGCTTCAAATTTGTTTCCATGGGTGTGTTGATGTATTTACATTCCAACATGTCAAATATCTTTAGTATTTCAACTACATACTTCTGTTGGTTAAGGAATATCTTCTCTAGACTCTTCCAAACTTCAATACCTAAGAAATAATGAATCGACACTAGGTCTTTCATTTCAAACTCTGCAATGAGCTTCTTCTTGTAATATGTGATGATATTTTATTTTCTTGTTAAGAATAAGTCATCCACATATAGTAGAAATATAATTGGCTCAACATTCATAACCTTGAAGTAAAGGTTAGAATCATCTTTCCTCTTGGTAAAGACTAATCTTGTGAAGAAACTATAAATTATACCATACCAAGCTCTAGGAGCTTGCTTCAACCCATACATAGCTTTCTTCATCCTGCAAACATAATTATTTATATCCTCAACTTCAAACCCTCATGGTTGTTCTCTATACACTTCTTCTTTAATAAAACCATTTAAGAAGGTTGTTTTCACATCCATCTAATGTAATTTCCACTTCATTTTGACTGTAAGATCTATGTTGGTACTGATAGAAGTTTATATGGATGCAGGAGAAAATGTTTATTCATATTCAATACCTTCCTTTTGAGAAAATCCATGAGCCACAAATATTCTCTTATTTTTTTCAATACTTTCGGTTGCTACATGTTTTTTCTTGTATATCCACTTGGAAGATACCACATATTTGTTATTTGGTCCAGGAACTACTTTCCATACAACATTCTTTGTAATGGAATGGTAATATTTTGTCATGTCATCCATCCATTCTCTCTTCTGAATGGCTTATTCAAAGAAAGTAGGTTCCTTTTCTATGAGATCACACATCAAGGCCATATAGTTGGATAATGGATTAGGTTTCTTTCTTTGGCTCATGGTTCCTTCTGGGGCACCATACTTTTCTACATATTGAATAAGTTACCTTTCCTATGATGTCTTTCTCTTGTGAGAGATAATCATACGAGGAGGTTCTTGAAATTATATCATATTATTATCTTCTGGAATCTCATTATCATGGGTAACTATAGCTTCCTTCATGGGTTCTGCAACTCTGGGAGCTAAATGTTCTTCTTCATATACTTCGTCAAGATGGAATTTCCTCAACTTCAAACCCTCGTGGTTGTTCTATATACACTTCTTCTTCAATAAAACCATTTAAGAAGTTTGTTTTCACATCCATCTTGTATAATTTCCACTTCATTTTGACTGTAAGAGCTATGTTGGTACTGATAGAAGTGTATATGGATGTAGGAGCAAATGTTTATTCATATTCAATACCTTCATTTTGAGAAAATCCATGAGCCACAAATATTCTCTTATTTTTTTCAATACTTTCGGCTGATGCATGTTTTTTCTAGTATATCCACTTGGAAGATACCACATATTTGTTCTTTTGTCCAAGAACTACTTCCCATACAACATTCTTTGTAATGGAATGGTATTATTCTGTCATGTCATCCATCCATTCTTTCTTATGAATGTATTCTTCAAACAAAGTAGGTTCCTTTTCTATGAGATCACACATCAAGGCCATATAGTTGGAGAATGGCTTAGGTTTCTTGATTTTGCTCATGGTTCCTTCTAGGGAACCATACTTTTCTACATATTGAATAAGTTACCTTTCTTATGATGTCTTTCTCTTGTGAGAGATAATCATACAAGGATGTTCTTGAGATTGTATCATATTATTATCTTCTGGAATCTCATTATCATGGGTAACTATAGTTTCTTTCATGGTTTTTGGAACTCTCGGAGCTAAATGTTCTTCTTGATATACTTCTTCAAGATGGAGTTTCGTAGATCTTTTGAGTTTTTCATATTCATCAAAAGTTACATCTCTATTAATCTCAATATGATGGTAACCTGGTATGTAAATTATGAAGGCCTTAGAGACCTCATAGTATCCAAAAAATATCCCCTTCTTTCCTCAAGGATCCAACTTAGTTCTCTTTAATTTTGGAATGTGTACAAATATTGGACAACCAAATATTTTGAGATTACTTACTTTTGGCTTCTTTCTAGCGAACATTTATTTCAGAGTTTCGAATCCAAGTGCACTATGGAATAATATATTTTCGACATATATTGTTGTTCTTGCTTCTTCATCCCATAAGTGCATTGGAAGATCTTGATCATGAATCTAGTATTTACTGCTTCGATAATCGTTCTATTCTTTCTTTATTCTACACCATTTTGTTGAGGATTATAGGGAGTGGTGAGCTCCCTCTTAATCATGGCATATCTGCAAAATATTCCAAATTCATTTGCAATGTACTCTTCTCCATTGTCTGACATGAGTATCTTGATTTTACTTTTAGAGAGGTTTTCAACCAAATCTTTGAATTCCTTGAAATTTCCAAGTAATTCATATTTTAACTTCACGAAATAAACCCAAGTCTTACGAGAGTAATCATCAATAAAGGATATACAGTATACATACCTTCTTAGAGAGTTTGATAGCATTGGATTGCATACATCTCAGTGGATAAGCTCCAAGACTCCTTATGTTTTACTATCTCTTTTTGGAAACGAATTACTTATGTTCTTTCCTTGTGCACATCCATTGCATACACCTTCATGATCAAAATTTAATTATGGTAAACATGTAACTACCTTTGTTACATATGGAAAGGCTTTGTAGTTGATGTGAGCTAGTCTTTTATGCCAAAGTTCATAAGGAATTTYAGTAGAGTAAGTTAAGGCTACATATGAGTGACCTTTCAACTTGTACAACCCACCTTMTTCTATTCCAATAACAACTACATATTCAATATTGTTTCCTTTAGGCCACATAACAAATTCACCATCTATGAATGAAACCCAGAAACCTTTCTTATCTAGAGCTGGGATCGAAAGTAAGTTCTTTGTCAAAACTGGTACATAAAGTACATCCTTCATTCTCATTGGAGTTCCTGAATCAATTTTGTAGGTGGATTCTCCCATTCCTTTGATAGGGTAATTTTATTCATCTCCAAGTGAAAATTTATGGGGAAAGTACTTTTATGTAAGAATATAGAGAATGTCTTTCTAACCTATCATGTGCTTAGAGTCACTGCTCTCTATGAGCCAAGTATCCTCTCCAGGTGTCATAGATCCTAAAAGAGATCAAAACAAAACATAATCTTCGATCTCTTCTTTAGTTAAATTCTTGGGTGGCTCATTATATTCAGTGTCATGAACATGATTTATTTTTTTATTTCTCCTCTTGTATTCTTCACTTCTATTAGGACAGTTCTTATCAATGTGTCTCATCTTATAACAATGATAACACTGATAGGAAGATAAATCTTTTCCCTTTATTTGACCGTTATGATATTTCTGGAATCTCTTTGGAGAGTGAGATTCTTTATGAAAGTGGGTCTCCTTTTGGAAATGAAGCTTTTTCTTCCCACCGTTAACATGAAAAACCAGGGCTTGATCTTCATCTCTTAATAGGACGACTTCTCGGTTGGCCACTCTTGCTTCTTCTTCAACACATTCTTCCCATAAACTGTCAAATTGGAGTTTCTCTTTTCTTGCACAAACGTTTGGATGAAGTCATCCCAAGGTCTTGTGAGACCATTAAGAGTTGTCATTACTATTTAATATTCATCCAAGTTGTCTCCAATTTCCTTTCCTATGATGTCTTTCTCTTGTGAGAGATAATCATACGAGGAGGTTCTTGAGATTATATCATATTATTATCTTTTGGAATCTTATTATCATGGGTAACTATAGCGTGCTTCATGGGTTCTGCAACTCTGGGATCTAAATTTTCTTCTCCATATACTTCTTCAAGATGGAATTTCCTTGATCTTTTGAGTTTTTCATCTTCATCAAAGGTTACACCTCTATTTATCTCAATATGATGGTAACCTGGTATGTAAATTATGAAGGCCTTAAATACCTCATAGTACCTAAAAAATATTCCCTTCTTTCCTGAAGGATCCAACTTAGTTCTCCTTAATTTTAGAATGTGTACAAATACTGGACAACCAAATATTTTGAGATTACTTACTTTTGGCTTCTTTCTAGCGAACATTTATTTGGGAGTTTTGAATCTAAGTGCACTATGGGATAATATGTTTTGGAAATATATTGTTGTTCTTGCTTCTTCAGCCCATAGGTGCATTGGAAGATCTTGATCGTGAATCATAGTATTTACTTCTTCCATAATCATTCTATTCTTTCTTTATTCTACACCATTTTGTTGAGGATTTTGCAGTTTACTCTTCTCCATTATCTGACCTGAGTATCTTGATTTTCCTTTCAGAGAGGTTTTCTACCAAATCTTTGAATTCCTTGAAATTTCCAAGTAATTCATATTTTTACTTCACGAAATAAACCCAAGTCTTACGAGTGTAATCATCAATAAAGGATGCATAGCATACCTACCTTCTTGGAGAGGTTGATAGCATYGGATCGCATACATCTCAGTGGATAAGCTCCAAGACTCCTTGTGTTTTACTGTCTCTTTTTGGAAACAAATTATTTATGTTATTTCCTTGTGCACATCGATTGCATACACTTTCATGATCAAAATTTAATTATGGTAAACATGTAGCTACATTTGTTACATATGGAAAGTCTTTGTAGTTGATGTGAGCTAGTCTTTTATGCCAAAGTTCATAAGGAATTTCAGTAGAGTAAGTTAAGGCTACATATGAGTGACCTTTCAATTTGTACAACCCACCTTCTTCTATTCCAATAACAACTACATCTTCAATAGTGTTTCCTTTAGACCACATAAGAAATTCACCATCTATGAATGAAACCCAGAAACCTTTCTTATCTATAGCTAGGATATAAAGTAAGTTCTTTGTCAAAACTGGTACATAAAGTACATCCTTCATTCTCATCGGAGTTCCTGAATCAAGTTTGTAGGTGGATTCTCCCATTCCTTTGATAGGGTAATCATAATCATCTCCAAGTGAAAATTTATGGGGGAAGTACTTTTATGTAAGACTACAAAGAATGTGTTTCTGAACTGTCATGTGCATAGAGTCACTACTATCTATGAGCCAAGTATCCTCTGCAGGTTTCACAGATCTTCAGAGGGCTCAAAACAAAACATAATCTTCGATCTCTTCTTTAGTTAACTTCTTGGGTGGCTCATAATATTCAGTTGCATGAACATGATTTATTTTGTTATTTCCCCTCTTGTATGCTTCCCTTCTATTAGGACAATTCTTAGCAAAGTGTCCCATCTTGTCACAATGATTACATTGATAGGAAGAGAAATTTTTTCTCTTTATTTGACCATTATGATATTTCTGGAATCTCTTTGGAGAGTGAGATTCTTTATGAAAGTGGGTCTCCTTTTTGAAACGAAACTTTTTCTTCCCGCCCTTAACATGAAAAACCAGGGCTTGATCTTCATCTCTTAATAGGATGACTTCTCAGTTGGCCACTCTTGCTTCTTCTTGAACACATTCCTCCTATAAACTGTCAAATTGGAGTTTCTCTTTTTTTGTACAAACGTTTGTATGAAGTCATCCCAAGGTCTTGTGAGACCATTAAGAGTTTTCATTATGATTCCATATTCATCCAAGTTGTCTCCAATTTCCTCTAGTTGTTCCTTGAATTGAGAAACCCTAGAGAAATAGTCTTGAACTATTTTTCCTTTCTGTATCTTCGTATTCGTGAGTTGGGTTCTCAATTTCATCTTCCAATTGATGTTATTTCCTTCATACATTATCGTTAGGGACTCACACATGTATTTTGGATTAATATTGGAAGAAAATTGACGTATTAAGTGCTCTTTAATGGAATCTACAATTATTCTTTTGGCCTTAATCATATCCTTCTTGTACTTCTCTTTCGTTGCATTTTCTTCGGGTTCCAAAACATTCTCTTTTATGAATTTTGCAAGGAAATTCTCTTCAAGAAAAAATCCAATTTTTTATTTCTATGTACTGAAATTTCCAAACCTTCTAACTTTTCAACAAGCTTGGTGTGTGCAGACATCTTGACCTAGAGCTAGGAAAATGACCAGAAAATGAAAATGTTCAAAAATTGAAACTGAGATTACTAGGAGATGTGCTGGGATGAAGCGAGTTTGTTGGAGCTGACCGTTTCATAAAAATACATTTTTTTCCCCTTGAAACTGAAATATCCTTGATCCAAATGATCAAGATATTTACTACTGTCTTACTACTCCAGTGTGCAGATCTGATACACTGGGGGTTTCTGGATGCGTTTTAGTGGTTGATGAAGAGGTTCTTCGTTTAAAGTGTTTGCATGTCATTTATTATGGTTGCATGTAGGTTATTATAGTTGCATGTTGCATCATAAAGGTTTTACAATCATAAAATGACGCATGCAATAACATATAAGGTAAACTGCTCAATATTATGAATAATAATAGTGCATGCATGGGAATACAAATTGCCTACTGAAATATAGAGACTAATCTTTAGTCAGATCTCATGGATCTGTACTGGAATACAATCAAATAGCAAAGAAATACCCGTGTCCGCAAGAAGGCAGCAAATCTGCTGCATGCATGGATAGAATGACCAAAATGAACGATCCCCGAAGAGCACGGCGATCGCTATCGGCTGGAAAACTCGATCTCAAAACTCATCCATCATAATGATCTCAAAACTACTCCAATCAATGAGCCCTGGCTGCTGCACTGGAAATAATGTCTGACGGAATCTAGAATGGACCTCTACGGCACTAGATATAAAACCCTAGGGGGTTTGCGCCCCTCATTGAGCACTGAATGCGCCCCAATGGATTACACCATCGAAATATGACGCTATGTAGCTCAAAACAATCATCTCATCCCGTACTGAAATGGGTTGTAAGGATTTGGTCGGATCTGAGAGGGAACCCCTGCATGCAAGGCCAAATGACTGTCCGGAGTGGCTGCGCCCTAAACAGCTGTATGGGTCGCTCTGTAAGATTCCACCGTCAGAATCTGATAAATACTGGCTCAATGGAAGCACCCTGGCTAGATCTCCACTGGGTCAGAATGAATCTGCAGTCGAGACCACGGTCTACTGCAGATCTCTGAATCTCCTAATTAGCTTGCACCCTCCTTGGTTAAGATGCGCCCTCCACGCTGAATACTCCTAAAATGTATGATGAGATACCAGGATGGTACCTCCGATAGGCTAGGGTGTGTATCTCAACACTGAAACCGATCAAGGGTGGTGGTTTCCTCTAGAAATCCACAAAAAAATAAGGTCAGCTATCTTCCTCCTCTGGAATCTCTCAACATCAAATCATAATCATGCATAATGAGGAATTAGGTCAAATCCCTCTCTTTATATCCTTCCTGACCTAATTCTTCATTATGCATGATTATGATTTGATGTTGAGANGCAGATCTCTGAATCTCCTAATTAGCTTGCACCCTCCTTGGTTAAACTGCGCCCTCCACGCTGAATACTCCTAAAATGTATGATGAGATACCAGGATGGTACCTCCGATAGGCTAGGGTGTGTCTCTCAACACTGAAACCGATCAAGGGTGGTGGTTTCCTCCAGAAATCCACAAAAAAATAAGGTCAGCTATCTTCCTCCTCTGGAATCTCAAAACATCAAATCATAATCATGCATAATGAGGAATTAGGTCAAATCCCTCTCTTTATATCCTTCCTGACCTAATTCTTCATTGACATCACTTAACCTAGGTGCCTTTCCTCTTAAGTGAATTATTTGTCAATTAAGTCGCCCCCTTATCACCTTTTCATTCTAATTCTTCGTTGACTTAGGCTTAAGTGATTTTTCCTAAGTATTTAGGCTTAATTTTTTGTTTAGCCTGAATTCCTCCTTATTTCTCCATCTGGTTCCCTGTTTATGCTTGACTATAGTCTACGGGAACATATAGACTACTAAGTCACTTCCTACTGGCCTAATCTTGGGGACGGGACATCACAGAAACTTGACCTGTATAATTTTGGATTGGTACTTCTCATACTCGTTCTGGTTTTCTTATACCAGTGAAAACTAGGGTTTGATTTTCTAAAGAAACTCACCACTAGAAAAGTTTCGTCAAGCTTCCAAAATATGTGCTAGGGTAGGGAAGACTTCCCAATATATTTTTTCGTAAAAAAATCTCTTGAGTAGAAAGCCCTAATTTTATTGTACATCAATAATGACATCTAGATACCGAGTGAAATATGCTCTATTTAGTCTAGCTCTCATACCATGTCAGGTTTTTACTTTTGTTATTAGGTTAATTCCAAATTATATTTGGATTCTATGCATTTCCAAAACAACAACATAAAGAGGATCACTGAAAGAAACACAATCACAAGGTACACAACATTTTATCATGGGAAATCCTCATGGGGGAGATAACCCGGCAAAAAATTCCTCAATAATAGATTGCCATTAATATGCCAAGACTAAGACCAAAACACCAAGAATAAACTAAGAGTGAATATGTGCCCCTCTTCTCCTTCCTCGTGCAACTACAAATACCTTTAAGATATGCACACTAGATGAGTGAGTGTGAGTGTGAACAAGGGACACACCATCCTCAAATAGAAATACTAATTGAGGAGGTGCTAGGATTATGCCTCTTCACTTAGTAGGGCCGACTTCATATAGAAGTGGTTAAAACTAATTTATAAACACTAGGGGACGACTTTACAAATACCACCATCTAAACATGGTTTGACCAATCAACAAAAGGGCATTCTATCTTATACAAGACCCGACATGATCAATCCACAAAAGGGAATTTGATCTATAAGGTAATAACTCAAATATAATTAGAATATTCTTCGAAGTTACAATATTTCAACCCAATATTATGTCTACAAAGGAGGAGGATAATAATTATTATTGCTTGATTAGTTCCTACACAACCTATTTCTTGTAGGAATTTTTCTAATTTGTCAATATAAATACCAAAAATAGTATGTGCCAAAGGAAAACCTTGCTCAACCCTTATGTCACAATTGATTTCCTATACCCAACCATAATTTTTTGTAAAGTTCACAATGACCCTCTCATAGAATTATGATTGTAGACTTTAATTGAAAATTGGTCATTATATGTTCTAGCATCTTCCAAAGGTTGTTTTGAGGGATTGTGCCAAAACATTTTATAAAGTCAAAAAAAAAACAAAAGATATTATCATTGTTGTTTCGACAATGTTCAACTATAACTCTAAGAGAAATTAAAAGTTCCAATGATAAGTGATATATTTATAAACCATGACATTCCTAATCACTCTTATCCCACAAGCTAACATTTTTTTTTTAATATTAAACCATATAATTTATCTAAAAGATGGATTACCATAGTAGTCCTATAATTTAAATAGTCATTTTTTTCATAACTTTTAAATATTAGATATTAGAGAAATAGTACCTTTTATCCCAGTCATAGGAAAACTTACTCAACAATTAAATTAAAAAGGTTTTTAGTTTGAATAACAAGAATAAAGTCTTTGATTTTAATATTTTATCATATTAATTTTCAATGTCTTTATGTTTTTTTCCAAAGAGTTTAACTTCATTCCCAATTATTTTTCTCGAAAAAAGGCCCTTTGTTTTAAAAATCATTTAATTATTAGTTTAAATAGTAAGAGATTGATGGATATTTTCAAGGTACAAATTTCAATTATGCATAGTCTTACAAATTTCCCTTAGCCTCGAAGACTATGGTGTTTCTCCAAAGCATTTTTGGTTAAGTTTTAAGTTTTAAAAAGTTCTATGAGATTTTTATTATGTTTATTTATGTAATGACCTTCTTTTGTTTTTACTAAAGTTTTATATTCTTTTATTTTGGAATTTTTATTGATTTAGTTCATGAATTATATATATATATATATATATATATAAAATAATATTATTTAATATTATATATATTTTTAATAATATTATTTGATATTATATATTTAATGTTATATATATATTAATAATATTATTTGATATTATATATTTAATGTTATATATATTTTTCAAAATAATATTAAAGGTATATTTTTAAAATTTAATGCTAATAATTATTAATAATGTTTGTTTTTCTTTAACAAATCTCTTTTGTCTTTACTAAAGTTTTATATTATTTTATTTTGGTACNAACTTTTTAAAACTTATTATATATATATATATATATATATATATATATATATATAAAATAAGTTTTAAAAAGTTCTATGAGATTTTTATTTATGTTTATTTATGTAATGACCTTCTTTTGTTTTTACTAAAGTTTTATATTCTTTTATTTTGGAATTTTTATTGATTTAGTTGATGAATTATATATATATATATATATATATATATATAAAATAATATTATTTAATATTATATATATTTTTAATAATATTATTTGATATTATATATTTAATGTTATATATATTTTAATAATATTATTTGATATTATATATTTAATGTTATACATATTTTTAATAATATTATTTAATAATATATATTTAATGTTATATATATTTTTCAAAATAATATTAAAGGTATATTTTTAAAATTTAATGCTAATAATTATTAATAATGTTTGTTTTTCTTTAACAAATCTCTTTTGTCTTTACTAAAGTTTTATATTATTTTATTTTGGTACTTTTTATTGATTTAATTGATGAATTTCTAATATATATATTTTTTAATTTTGTAATACTTGTCATACTAAATATTATTATTATTAATTATTCTTTTTCAAAATAATATTAAAGATGTGTTTTTAAAATTTAATCTTAATAATTATTAATAATGTTTGTTTTTTTTTAACAAATTACTTAAAGCAACTCTCGTAAAAATGCATTTTTCAACATAAGTTTATAAGTTTCAAAAGCTTTCTTAGACTTTTTTTTAGTTTATAAACTATAAACCAAACTTTTTTGGTTCACTTTTACAAAATGTCTTAAAAGTTTTAAATTAATTTTTAATACATTAATTTACCTTTATCTCCATTTTATCTTTATAAATTTGTTTTATTTTATAAACTATAAACCAATTTTTKTTAGTTCACTTTTACAAAATGCCTTAAAAGTTTTAAATTAATTTTTAATACATTAACTCATCTTTATCTCTATTTTAGCTTTATAACCTAAAATTTGTGCAAAATGTTTTTTTTTTTCCATTTCTAGAAAATGTTTTGAAAGTTTTAAATTATCTTTAATGTATTAACCTTTTTGTTTTCTTTTTATATATGTTTTATATTACTTTATTTTGATATTTCCTTTTGATTTAATCTTAAAAAATGTTTCTCAATTTTTAAATTATTTTTGTTGATGTATTGATTTGTTTTTCATATATTCCATATTATTTATTTTCATATTTCTATAAGTATTTCAATTTTTTTCTTATCCATTATGCAATAATTGTCATATAAAAGATTACAATTAGTTCTCTTGTTTTAAATTAAATATATAAAAAATGTATATTTTATACAATGGCAAAGTTTTAACATCAATTTATAATACATATCTTCAATTAAATTATATAATATATGTGTTTTGATATTACTTGTCTAACCACATTAAAATTTAAGTAATATACTATTAAATCATCATGCAACCATTACACTTACATACATACTTTCAATTATTATATATATATATTAATACACAATAAAATCTTACTATTATACTATTAAATCATCATGCAACAACTACACATACATATGTATCTTGAATTATTTTGGATACACATTAATACACAATGATATCCAACTACTATACTATTAAATCTTCATGCAACCACTACCCATACATATGTACTTTGAATTATTGTAGATAAACATTAATACACAACTATTTCAGTACTAAGTACTAACGTCACCTCATAACCACTACCTCTACATATAGATTCTCAATTATATTAAAAAATGTATGCTAAATTTATGTCATTATTTTAGAAAAAAAGTCTAGTAATTTTATTAAAGATAATAAAACTATAGTTGTAGATATCCATTAGTATTTAGGAGTGGTACAAAGGAGAGCATTTATTCTTCCTTCACAAAAAAACATTTTTCAACAAACTCATATCTTTTCTTTATAACATATATTTGGCCTATCCAATTCATATAGAGTGAGCATCTAAGCTCTACAGAAGTGTAAAATCCTATAGTTTCACTCAACAATATACAAAATACTATATTTGTGGCTTGGTTGATCCTAAGTCTGAAAGAGACAGAGTGATTTTTGCAAAGAAAAAGAGACCTTGAGCCCCTCACCTTGATGTATTTCCTTGAAAGGATCCATCAAATTTTTTTTAGAGAAACATTTCATTTATTTGGCCTCTCAATACTCACCTACAATGAGGAGAAGACAAGGATTGAGGAAAAACAATAAGAATTTTGAAACTTTTGGTAGCACACTTTAGGGCTAAAGTGTCATATCCCTAAAAAAAATATTGGCATTTCTCCATAGCCAAACTAAGAGGAAGAGACTTGAAATATTTAATATCCATAATCTCATAACAATTTTTGAAAGCTTCTTTTATGGAAACTCATTGTCATGGCTTAGAGAGTCCACTTAACCCTTCAATTTCCTTTCAAACTTACTTCCATATTCAGAAGAGACCAAATCAATTTTTTTGTTTTCATCATACATTTTAATTTCCAAATAGATTACCACCACCAAATCCATTGCACATATCCATTTGCAAATTCAAATACCCATATTAAATCTATCTTAACCTTATCATGTAAATATATATTACTTAACATTTATAAATTATATAAACAAAATTTATCAAGCAATTTCATATATTTTATTTAATTTTTATTATTCATTTTCCAATTTCATTTTAACTTAAAAATATTATATGATCTATGAACAATTTCATATATTTTATTTAATTTTTATTATTCATTTTCCAATTTTATTTCAACTTAAAAATATTATATGATTTATTAACTCATTTTATAGTTTTACTAGTTTTATAGTTTTGGAAGTTGATTGACAAGTGAATTTAACAAATTTCATTTTAACATGTTATTAGTCCTTGTCCTTCGGGTTGGAGGGACTATAGTAAATGGTTTGGCATTTACTTCTACATGAAAACCAATGCACCAAGAGGCATTTTAACCAACCCACCAAGAGACATTTTAACCAATGTTTTGAGCGCTTTATACAATTTCTCATATCATATTTGATTTTTTATCCAAACTTTCCACTTTGAGCTCTTATTTGGCCTCCTCCTGCGGCACAAGGAGAAGATATTCAAAGTATTTGGTTTGAAACTTGGTAAATGATGACTAAGTTAAGACATGCATGCTTTGAGGTGAACTAATGCTATCTCGAGTGATAACATTAGTTCATTAACATTAAATGTTTATGTGATTAACCCATATTATTAAAATAGACATTTTGCCTGCCCTTTGTTAGGTGTCCAACTGCTTACATTGGATTCCATGCATAATTCGTATTCGTGTCTACTAGCCAAGGTTGAGTCCCATGCATAACCCTTATACTTATTCTTTTACCTGATCAACCATATTCTGGTCAATCCCCTTACCATGGCACGAATCATATCACCATGACCTGGCCTTCCCTCTGTTGCATTATCAGCCTTGAAGTTTCCTTTCACATTCTCATTCTCAGTCTAGATGTTTCCTTTCACGTGTTCTTGAGATATAGCTGAATCCCCAAGATTCCTTAAGATACAAAAGGTGATACCTATATGTATACTAAAACAAAGAAGGTACAACATGTGAAAACTATCTCTATATCTATACTGAAACACATAAAAGTTAAATGTATATTTTTGTGTAAGATTGAAATGAGACAAGTCATGTAGTGATACATCAGTCACATATTCAATATCCTGAATCATTTGGTGCA
>JASDQU010106142.1:53647-66401 GCA_032191745.1 Picea mariana
TGAGCATGCACCTCTCTTCTCCTTCCTACTGTCACTGCAACTTCCTTCAATATATGTGCACTACATGAGTGAGTGTGAGTGTGAACAAGTATATAGATACTAGTTGAGGAGGTGTTAGGGTTATGTCACTTCACTTAGTAGGGACTACTTCTTCTAGAAGTGGTTAAAACCACTTTATAAACACTAGGGGATGAATTTACAAATACCACCATATAAATATGGTTTGACCAATAAAAAAAATTAGATTTTATCTTATACAAGACTCACCATGAACAATCCGAAAAAGGGGATTTGATCTATAAGATAATAACTCAAATATAATTAGAATATTCTTCGAAGTTACAATATTTCAACACTCCCTCTTAACAAGAAGGTTATTCTATTGACATGAACCAATACAACATCATCAAGAGAAGGAAAGGGCAACATCATCATCAACATCTGCAACATTGACTTGTACATATAAATCATCAGAAGTTTTTCTCATCATCAATATCATCATCATTCACATCATGCAGCTGGAGTAAAATCTTCATCATCATCAACAACTTGAAGTTGAAACATCAACACCAATATCATGAAGATAGAACAACATCATCAACAACACGAAGATGGAACAACATCATCAACAACACGAGGTTGCAACAACAACATCATCAACAGAAGGAGGTTGAAACAACAACATCATCAATAGGACGAGGCTAGAAAAACAACATCATCATCGTGTGGCAATAGAATGAGGTAGGTGCATCAACAACAACATTTGTGGTACTCTGACAGACTTCCTTACCAGAACTTTAGGATCTTCTGAGGAATCATAATATTCCCTATGATGTAAAATAGTAACAAGATACCACATGGTACTCTTATAGACCATCCTTACCGGACCTTCGGTATCTACCCAAAAAGCATAAGTTTCCCTAGGATATAAAATATTAATGGAGCTACCACTACTTACCACAACTAGCATACACATGCATAGGTACTCTAACAGGCCATCCTTACCGGAACTTTGGGATCTTCTTAGGGATGATCAATCCACTAGGATATAAAATACTAATAGAGTTACCCGTTGTTGTTTAGGATACCATAGTATCATTAACATTACTCCCCATTTCAAGGGAGGTACTTTCAGACAACACCAATCTTGTCTCGAAAGTACTCAAACTTCACACGAGACAGAGTCTTGGTCAACACATCTGCAACCTTCTCATATGTGTCAACATATTGGAGATTTAAAGCTCTGCTCTGCAACATATAAAGAATGTAGTGATACTGAATGTCTATGTGCTTCAAATTATCATGGAATAATGGGTTCTCCATCATCTTTATACAACTTTGACTATCACATAGAATCACGCTAGCTTCCATCTCTAAATCGAACATACCTATCAACAACTTTCAAAGACATATGGATTCACAACTGGAAGAACATGATGCAAGGTACTCCGCTTATGCCATGATGAGTGTAATACTTGATTTCTTCCTTCTTTGAAATGAAGTCATGGTTGAATCCAAACTAAAATAACATCATGAAGTGTACTTGTCTAAAGAACTTCTAGTCCAATCTGAATCAGTATAACCACACAGTATAAAGTCATGATCTCCAGTATAACAAAGACCATAATCCAATGTACCTTTAAGGTATCTCATCACATGCTTTTCATCTATAAGGTGGACACATCTAGGCTCCACCAGAAACTGACTCACGATGTTCAAAACAAAGCATATATCTGGCCTGGCATTCATCAGATACATCAACGATCCAATAATTTTTTTGTATAGAGTAGCATCAACCAACTTTGAGGAAGTATCAACCCTGAGCTTCATATTTGTTTCCATGGGTGTATTCATGGATTTACATTCCAACATGTCAAATATCTTCATTATTTCAACTGCATACTTTTGTTGGTTAAGGAAGATCTTCTCTAGACTCTTCCAAACTTCAATACCTAAGAAATAATGAATCGACACTAGGTCTTTCATTTCAAACTCTACAATGAGATTCTTCTTGAAACATGTGATGATATTTTATTCTCTTGTTAAGAATAAGTCATCAACATATAGTAGAAATATAACTGGCTCATCATTCATAACCTTGAAGTAAAGGTTAGAATCATCCTTCCTCTTGGTAAAGCCTAAGCTTTTCAAGAAACTATGAATTATACCATACCAAGCTCTAGGAGCTTGCTTCAACCCATACATAGCTTTCTTCATCCTGCAAACATGAGTATTTATATCCTCAACTTCAAACCCTCGTGGTTGTTTTGTATTCACTTATTCTTCAATAAAACAATTTAAGAAGGTTTCTTTCACATCCATCTAGTGTAATTTCCACTTTATTTTGACTGTAAGAGCCATGTTGGTTATGATAGAAGTGTATATGGATGCAGGAGCGAATGTTTATTCATATTCAAAACATTCCTTTTGAGAAAATGCACGAGCCACAAATATTCCCTTATTTTTTTCAATAATTTCGGTTGCTACATCTATTTTCTTGTATATCCACTTGGAAGATACCACATATTTGTTCTTCGGTCTAGGAACTACTTCCCATACAACATTCTTTGTAATGGAATGGTATTATTCTGTCATGTCATCCATCCATTCTTTCTTCTGAATGGATTCTTCAAAGAAAGTAGGTTCCTTTTGTATGACATCACACATCAAGGCCATATAGTTGGAGAATGGCTTAGGTTTCTTGCTTTGGCTCATGGTTCCTTCTGGATCACCATACTTTTCTACATATTGAATAAGTTACCTTTCCTATGATGTCTTTCTCTTGTGAGAAATAATCATATGAGGAGGTTCTTGAGATTATATCATATTATTATCTTCTGGAATCTCATTATAATAGGTAATTATAGCTTCCTTCATGGGTTCTGCAACTCTAGGAGCTAAATGTTCTTTTTCATATACTTCTTCAAGATGGAATTTCCATAATCTTTTGAGTTTTTCATCTTCATCAAAGGTTACATCTCTATTGATATCAATATGATGCTAACCTGGTATGTAAATTATCAGGGCCTTAGAGACCTCATAGTATCCAAAAGCTATTCCCTTCTTTCCTGAAGGATCCAACTTAGTTCTCTTTAAAATTGGGATCTGTACAAATACTGAACAACCAAATCTTTTGAGATTACTTACTTTTGGATTCTTTCTAGAGAACATATATTTGGGAGTTTTGAATCTAGGTGCACCATGGGATAATATGTTTTGGAAATGTATTTTTGTTCTTGCTTCTTCGGCCCATAAGTGCATTGGAAGATCTTGATCGTGAATCGTAGTATTTATTGCTTCCATAATCGTACTATTCTTTCTTTATTCTACAACATTTTGTTGAGGATTATAGGGAGTGGTGCGATCCCTCTTAATCCTGACATCTCTGCAAAATATTCCAAATTCATTTGCAATGTACTCTTCTCCATTGTCTGACCTGAGTATCTTGATTTTCCTTTCAGAGATGTTTTCTACCAAATCTTTGAATTACTTCAAATTTCCAAGTAATTCATATTTTTACTTCACGAAATAAACACAAGTCTTACGAGAGTAATCATCAATAAAGGATACATAGTATACATACCTTCTTAGAGAGGTTGATAGCATTGGATTGCATACCTCTCAGTGGATAAGCTCCAAGACTCCTTATGTTTTACTGTCTCTTTTTGGAAACGAATTATTTATGTTATTTCCTTGTGCACATCCATTGCATACACATTTATGATCAAAATTTAATTATGGTAAACATGTAACTACCTTTGTTACATATGGAAAGGCTTTGTAGTTGATGGGAGCTAGTCTTTTATGCCAAAGGTCATAAGGAATTTCAGTAGAGTAAGTTAAGGCTACATATGAGTGACCTTTCAACTTGTACAACCCACCTTCTTGTATTCCAATAACAACTACATCTTCGATATTTTTTCCTTTAGTTCACATAAGAAATTCACCATCTATGAATGTAACCCAGAAACCATTCTTATCTAGAGCTGGGATAGAAAGTAAGTTCTTTTTCAAAACTGGTACATAATGTACATCCTTCATTCTCATCGGAGTTCCTGAATCAAGTTTGTAGGTGGATTCTCCCATTCCTTTGATAGGGTAATCATAATCATCTCCAAGTGAAAATTTATGGGGGAAGTACTTTTATGTAAGACTACAGAGAATGTCTTTATAACCTATCGTGTGCTTAGAGGCACTGCTATCTATGAGCCAAGTATCCTCTCTAGGTTTCACAGATCCTAAGAGGGCTCAATACAAAACATAATATCCGATCTCTTCTTTAGTTAGCTTCCTGGGTGGGTCATCATCTTCAGTTGCATGAGCATGATTTATTTTGTTATTTCTCCTCTTGTATGCTTCCCTTCTATTAGGACAGTTCATAACAATGTGTCCCATCTTATCACAATGATAACAATGATAGGAGGAGAAATCTATTCCCTTTATTTTATCGTTATGATATTTCTGTAATCTCTTTGGAGAGTGAGATTCTTTATGAAAGTCGGTCTCCTTTTGGAAATGAAACTTTTTCTTCCCACCCTTAACATGAAAAACTAGGGCTTGATCTTCATCTCTTAATAGGACGACTTCTTGGTTGGCCACTCTTGCTTCTTCTTGAACACATTCTTCCCATAAACTGTCAAATTGGAGTTTCTCTTTTCTTGCACAAACGTTTGGATGAAGTCATCCCAAGGTCTTGTGAGACCATTAAGAGCTATCATTATGATTTCATATTCATCCAAGTTGTCTCCAATTTCCTCTAGTTGTTCTTTGAATTGAGAAACCCTAGAGAAATAGTCTTGAACTATTTCTCCTTTTTGCATCTTCGTATTCGTGAGTTGGGTTCTCAATTTCGTATTCCAATTGATGTTCTTTCCTTCATACATTATGGTTAGGGATTGAAACATGTATTTTGGATTAATATTAAAAGAAAATTGAGGGATCAAGTGGTCTTTAATGAAATCTACAATTATTCTTTTGGCCTTAAGCGTATCCTTCTTGTACATCTCTTTCATTGCATTTTCTTCGAGTTCTGAAACAGTCTCTTTTAGGAATTTTGCAAGCTAATTCTCTTCAACAATAAGTCTAATTTTTTACTTCCATGTATGGAAATTTCCAAACCTTCTAACTTTTCAACAAGCTTGGTGTGTGCACACATCTTGACCTAGAGCTAGGAAAATGACCAGAAAATGAAAATGCTCAAAAATTGAAACTGAGATTACCAGGAGATACGTTGGGATGAGGCGAGTTTGTTGGAGCTGAATGTTTCATAAAAATACATTTTTTCCCCTTGAAACTTGACCTGTACAATTCTAGACTGGTACTTCTCATATTGGTTATGGTTTTCATGTACCAGTCAAAACTAGGGTTTGACTTTCCAAAGAAACCGACCACTAGAAAATTTTCCTCAAGCTTCCAAAATATGTGCTAGGGTAGGGCACACTTCCCAAGATATTTTTTCGTAAAGAACTACTCTTCAGTAGAAATCCCTAATTTTATTGTACATCAAGAATGACATCTAGAGACCGAGTTAAAGATGCTCTATTCATTCTAGCTCTCATACCATGTTAGGTTTTTACTTTTGTTATTAGGTTAATTCCAAATTATATGAGAATTTGATGCATTTCCAAAACAAAAACATAAAGTGGATCACTGAAAGAAACACAATCACAAGGTACACAACATTTTATCATGGGAAATCCTCATGGGGGAGATAACCCAACAAAAAATTCCTCAATAATAGATTTCCATTAATATGCCAAGGCTAAGGCCAAAACACCAAGAATAAACTAAGACCGAAGATGCACCCCTCTTCTCCTTCCTTCTGCAACTGCAAATACCTTTAAGATATGCACACTAGGTGAGTGAGTGTGAGTGTGAACAAGGGACGCACCATCCTCACATAGAAATACTAGTTGAGGAGGTGCTAGGATTATGTCTCTTCACTTAGTAGGGCCAACTTCATATAGAAGTGGTTAAAACTTCTTTATAAACACTAGGGAACGAATTTACAAATACCACCATCTAAATATGGTTTGACCAATCAACAAAAGGAAATTCGATCTTATACAAGACCCGACATGAGCAATCCACAAAAGGGGATTTGATATATAAGATAATAACTCAAATATAATTAGAATATTCTTTGAAGTTACAATATTTAAACGCAATATTATGTCCACAAAGGAGGAGGATAATAATTATTATTTCTTGATTTGTTCCTACACAACCTACTTCTTGTAGGAATTTTTCTAATTTGTCAATATAAATACCAAAAATAGTACGTGAGAAAGCAAAATCTTGCTCAACCCTTATGTCACAATTGATTTCCTATACCCAAGCATAATTTTTTGTAAAGTTCAAAACGACCCTCTCATACAATTATGATTGTATACTTTAATTGAAAATTGGTCATTATATGTTCTAGCATCTTCCAAAGGTTGTTTTGAGGGATTGTGCCAAAACATTGTCTAAAGTCAACGAAAAAACAAAAGATATTATCATTGTTGTTTAGACAATGTTCAACTATAACTCTAAGAGAAATTAAGAGTTCCATTGGTAAGTGATATATTTATAAACTATCAAGTTCCTAATCACTCTTATCCCAAAAGCTAACATTTTTTTTTAATATTAAACCATATAATTTATGTAAAAGAGATTACCATAATAGTCCTATAATTTAAATGGTTTTTTTTCTCTTAACTTTTAAATATTAGATAAATAGTAGCTTCTATTCAGAGGTGACCAATTACCCTCACAACTAGCATATCTACGTTTAACTTGGACTCGCATCGATACGTTTCACTTGCCCACAAACAAGTAGTCCCTTAGTGATCTAATCGTGTAACCCAAGTCGCGCGCATATTTCAACTCTTCGCTATAATACACACCTACGAATTTACCAGTTGGGAAGAGTAATGTATTATTATGATCCTTATATGGTAAGAATGGTCGAGTAATTGTACTCGGACAAACCACATACGGGAAACTTACTCAACAATTGAGGAACAAAAATAAAGTTTTTTATTTTAATATTTCATCATATTAACCTTTAATGTCTTTTATTTTTTTTTGCAAAGAGTTTAGCTTCACTCCCAATATTTTTTTTATAGAGAAAAGGCCCTTTGTTTTAAAAATTATATAATTATTAGTTAAAATAGTAAGAGATTGATGGATATTTGCAAGGTACAAATTTCAATCCTGCATAATCTTACAAATTTTCTTTAACCTCGAAGACTATGGTGTTTCTCCAAAGCTCCTTTGTTTTAAAAATCATATAATTGTTAGTTAAAATAGTAAGAGATTCATAGATATTTGCAAAGTACAAATTTCAATCCTGCATAATCTTACAAATTTTCTTTAACCTCTAAGATTATGGTGTTTTTCCAAAGCTTTTTTGGTTAAGTTTTAAAAAGGTCTATGAAATTTTTATTATGTTTGTTTATGTAATGACCCTCTTTTGTTTTTACTAAAGTTTTATATTATTTTATTTTGTTACTTTTATTGATTTAGTTGATGAATTTTTAATATATATATATATATATATATATATTTAATAATATTATTTAGTATTATTTAATATTATATATTTAATGTTATATATATTTAATAATATTATTTAGTATTATATATTTAATGTTATATATATTTTTAAAAATAATATTAAAGTTGTATTTTTTAAATTTAATGCTAATAATTATTAATAATGTTTGTTTTTCTTTAACAAATCTATTTTGTTTTTATAAAAGTTTTATATTATTTTATTTTGATATTTTTTATTAATTTAGTTGATGAATTTCTAATATATATATTTTTTAATTTTGTAATACTTGTCATATTAAATATTATTTTTTTTTTCAAAATAATATTAAAAATGTATTTTTAAAATTTAATCTTAATAATTATTAATAATGTTTGTTTTTCTTTAACAAATTACTTAACTAAACTCTTTTAAAAATGCTTTCTTCGACATAAGTTTATAAGTTTCAATAGCTTTCTTCGACTTTTTTTTAGTTTATAAACTATAAACCAAACTTTATTGGTTCTCTTTCACAAAATGTCTTAAAAATTTTAAATTAATTTTTAATACATTAAGTCATCTTTATCTCCATTAAAGTTTTATAGATTTTTTGTATTTTATAAACTATAAACCAAATTTTTTTGTTCACTTTTACAAAATGTGTTAAAAGTTTTAAATTATTTTTTAATACATTAACTCATCTTTATCTCCATTTTAGCTTTATAGCCTAAAATTTGCGAAAAACTTTTTTTTTGTTCCATTTCTAGAAAATGTTTTGGAAGTTTTAAATTATCTTTGATGTATTAACTTTTTTTTTCTTTTTGTATATGCTCTATATTACTTTATTTTTATATTTTTTTTTATTTAATCTTAGAAAATAATTCTCAATTTAATCTTTAGAAAATGTTTCTCAACTTTTAAATTATCTTTGTTGATGTATTGATTTCTTTTTTTTCATATATATTCCATATTATTTATTTTCATATTTTTATAAGTATTTCAATTTTTTTTCTTATCCATTATGCAATTGTCTAGGATGAGAGTAGCCAACTCATTCTTAATTTAGCAATTATGTTTAAAAAGGGGCACCCAAGAGGTGTCATGTTTATTTGTGATCATCAGGATCAGAGTGGGGTCAACTATTATAGGATTTTCATGAGAAACTATTTCAGTAGGGTCAGGAAAATATGACTTAGTGACCTGAAATAATTTCTTGTTGGGTGAAGGTTATGCTAGGTATGGATGGGGAGGCAGGGGAAAAATTTGGATGTGGAGAAATTGGGGCAAGGGAAAAATTTGGATGTGGAGAAATTGAGGCAAGGGAAACAATAAAAGGGCCATCGTTAGAAGATGCATATATTTTTTTAGGAGAGTGGTTTTGAGGAGCCATTTTATGTTCCACTACCAATGCACAAATAAAGCCCTTGTTCAAGGAAGGAGTCTCAAATAATTCATCTTCATGAACAAGAATGATTACCAAAAAAAAATAAAATTGACAATTAGTACCTCTTTCGGATCATAAATATGCAACTAGATGCACAACTTGCAGAAGAAATTGATTTATCTCTATACTGAATGATTGGAGATTTGTGAAAGATACAACCATTTACCGAGTAGGTTATGGAGACATCATAGGGTATACAAGTGGATTCTTAATTCCTGAAAAAATCCTTCCCAGGAATTGATGCATGTAGGAGTTGTATCTACTGGCTCTCCTATTTTGATGACTAGTGCAAAGTTCTCAAGTTGAGTATCAATCCAAGCTTGCATGATTCCCTCTAATTGTATGATCGTTATTTGAAGCTTCATGTACTCTTCCATTTCTGGACATGTCTTGATGTAGGTGGAGAGACTGTGGATCCAAGAATCAATAGTCTCTCCATTCATTTCGGCCAACGATTTGGGCAATTGGAAGGATGTATAGAGGTACATGGGTGTTGGAGCTACCCTCTACTAAAAACAGAGAAACTCATGAAGATCTAGATCTAAATATTGAATTGGTGTAGATACGTTGGACCCTAATTCCTTTGTGGTTGCTTCCTTGAGAGGGAAATGAATGTAGGGTATGTGGATCAATGATGAGGAGGACGCACATAGCTCGATGAAGAGGGTGCATTGAATCCTTGAGGAAATGATTCCCTGAAATCCCTTGGAGAGGTCACACTGACTTATTTGAATAAGGAGAAGTGAATCATGATGAATATCATTCCCTAAAATCCCTTGGAGATGGCATATTGAAATTTCTCTGAAAATGTAGAACTAGAAAAATCCTTAAAAGGTCACACTAAAAAATCCCGTGAAGGGTACATTGGAAAAACTCGGAGAAGGGTGTGTTAGAAACCCTAATAAGAGAATAGTAAAAACCCTAGAGAAGGACGCATTAGAAACCCTAAGAACAGTGCACTAGAAAACTCTAAGAAGAGTGTTAATTTTCGAGAACCCACTACCACAAACAAAATTGTTTGAAATTGATGGATGTCCTTTCCATCTAATTATTTCTTTTGAGTAGAATCTTGTTGAGACTGATTCCCTGATACAGATTGATCTACAATAATATATTTAAAAAGTATCACAAGAAATTCAGGGTGTAATGTAAATTAGAGTATAAATAAAGTAACAATAGATAAACTGAACACACACGAGAAGATAGAAAGAACGCTTAGCTTTTCAGAAAATGACCATCAAATAATTTGATAGGGGATGATCACCCTTTATTATACAGAGCATATTTTTCCTCTACGTTACTATTTATTAGAATAGAAATTACTAAAGATGAAGTAAACTATCAGTAGTTGTTATGGAGTTCCTTTCTCAACATGACTAGAAAGGGTTGTTTACAAAATAACTAACTGAAACACTAACATTTATTATGGGGCTCCCTCCTCAACATGAGTGGAAAGGGATGTTTACAAAAAGACTAGATAATGCTAATTGAACATGGTGTTTGTTATTATGGAACATTCTTCTCCTCCTCAGTAGCCAAGGAAGTGGTGCACACTTCTTGGCTACCCAAAGAGATGACTAAAGTGTTTGACATTTATATCTAGGTCAAAAATACCAAGGTATATGTTCTATTCAATTTTGAATCATACGATAACGTCATAAAAAATGATCTATTCGATAATCTTGGGTTTGAGTTTCATGATCATCCAAGTCTATATCAATCAAGGATGATGAATAAGGATGAAGATATAAAATTCACTAAACAATATAAGATCAACTTTTCTATAACTATGTATTTTATTTATGAATTGGATTTAGATGTATTACCCATTGATGTGTGTGGTGTAGTGTTTCGAATACCTACATGTATACGAGGGATGTGATATTCATGTTGAGAGAAAATCAATACTGCATGATTAAGGATGGGAAGTATTACAACATCAATTCACACAAAGGTAAATCAAATATCATTTTATTAACTGATAATAAATCCAAGACGTTGATTAGTTATAGTAAGAAATATCTGTTGTTATTCCCAAGAGAGATTAATCTAGGGGAGGAATTGGTAAGAGTAATGGTGTACCTAGAGGGATGAATGAAAAAATAGAAACAACAATTGGAGGAGTTTTTGTAGGAATACAAAGGAGTATTATAGGAACCTAAAGGGATTCCACTTAAGATCGAAGTGAAACATAAGATACAGTTGTTTTTAAGCTCCCCATTAGCAAATATTGGGTTGTATACAAATGTTTTCTAGAAGCAGACAAAGAGAATAAATAATTTGTTCTATGAATCAATTAGACCAAGAAAATCACATTCTGGTTCACCTATCATCATATTACCCATGAATGATGGGAATTGTTGAATGTGTATCAAGTATGGATCTTTTAAATTGAACATTCTCAATAGTATATGCCCCAATCCTAAGATCGATCATTTGTTAGAACATTTACAACATGCCAAGCATTTCACTAAGTTAGATATCAAATCGAGATACCACCAAGTATGCATTAGAGAAAAAGATACCTAGAATACTACTGTCAATATAATTCAAGGTTTGTATGAATGGTTGGCCATGCCTTTTGGTTTATGTAATGCGCTAGCTACATTTATTTTATTTATGAACGATGTATGACATCGCTATTTAGATTCATTTGTAATAGTAAACTTGGATGAAAAATTGGTTTATATCTCTACCTAGGAAGAACATATCTTGCATCTTATGTAGGTGTTAGAGACTCTAAAAAAGAATCAACCACTGGTTAACCTTAAGAAATGTGGATTTTCTTAGTAGTCATTGGTGTATTTAGGGTGCATTATTGGTGGAGGAGAAATCAAGGTAGATATGACAAATAAGGAGGCCATGATCATGTGATATATTCCTACTAATGTCACTAAAGTTAGGATATTTTGGGGGGTAGAAAAGTACCTACAAAAGTTGATATAAACCTTTTCAATGGTACCTATGCTACTCCATGACATAATAACTAGTGCTAATATTTTCTAATGTGGAATGAATCGACAAATAGATTTTGATGAGATTAAATAGAATATTACTAAATCACCATTTTCTTCATTGCCTAACCTGTTGAAACACTTTGAATTGTAATTAATATGATATGTGTTAGGCGGAAATATTGTCGTTTAATTCCGTTGTAGTATTTTCCCAACTATTTAATTTGTCAACCCGAGGTTCGTAGGCTTATGAAGCACACACACTATATATGAAGGACTGAAGTGGAAGTAATCTAATCTAAATTGCTAAAATTAAATTAATCTAGGAAAGCATCGAAAGACTAACTAGGAAAGAAGGAAATTAATCTAGGAAAACATTACAACACGTGAAGAGTTGAATGACAAAAGACATATGTGAGCTCACACAATATATCAATCTCAAATTATATTACAAGCGTCAAATGACAAAGCATAGAAGAATAAAAAAGCTAAGAATCCCCTTCTCCTAATTACAAGACCAAATTATGAATTACATGATCTCTAACTCTAACTCCCAATAATGAATAATTTCCTCTCATGAAGAGAGAGCACTCTCTTATATACATGAAAGTCTTGAAGAGTGTCATAATTACAGATCCACTATTCTCTCAACCATTCTCAACTACTTTCCCATTATTAGAAGATATAATTCCTTTAAGTCCCCTACACATCTCTCACATATCTTAGATAAGATATGCCATCCAAATCTTCCATGGTCTTCTCCTTGAGATCTCTTTCAAATATTCAATGTTTGAATATGTAATTCGAATTTGAGGATAGGTGGTGAATTTTGAATTTGTT